>PITA01005077.1:75644-115277 GCA_004023965.1 Spilogale gracilis | reverse complement strand
CCTTCCTTCCTTCCTTCCTTCCTTCCTTCCTTCCTTCCTTCCTTCCTTCCTTCCTTCCTTCCTTCCTTCCTTCCTTCCTCTTTCTTGGTGCCTTGTTTTACATTCTGCTCGACTAGAAGAGCATTTAATCCTTGGCCTCCTGTCTGTTGAGATATTATGTTTTTTTAATAGTGCTTGTTTATGACTAAGGTCAAAGACAGTATTTCAGAACAAAAATTAGAGTTAGTTCATAATTGAGTACATATGTATGTAACTGTTTATTTTTATAGTTTGCTAATTTATTTTTAAACCGCTCAGTTATGCTAACATGTTTATAGCTCCGTTCATCACGTGCCTTACCAGTCAGGGCGTTAAAAGGCACATGCTTTTCAAGAGTTTGGATCCCAAGTTAAATTAGATAATGCTATCAGGTAGCAATTTAATTACATTAATTGAATGTCTAGGTGGAAAGGTAGTTTGGCAGAGGCTATAATGAAATAACGTTTATAAGTACACATGTACAAATCACAGCATCATGGACATTATTTGAAGTTGCTGACAGAGAAATGGATATTTATCTGGTGTTCAGAAGGAAATGTGAGGGGCCTCCATCATCAATGGTGAATGCTGTCTTCGCATATCAGAGGCTGCTGGGGCACCGCCATTTCCTTAATGCGCTGCCTTTATCATTAGGTCTCTGAGCAGAGATACACAGAGGTGCTGGGGGTGGGGGGGTCTTTCCCGGATGGCAGCCTGCCCGTTTGAGCTGGCTGGCTGAGCCCAAGGAGACGAGATGCAGTCCAGTGAGGCTTTTGTCACCTTGGAGGGTCGAGGCGTGGCACACCTCAGTTCGTCTCCATGGCTCTCCACGCCAGCTCTGTCCGGAATCCGAGGAAGGCTGACTCAGGGTTCCAGGGCATGTTACCCACTGGGGTAGAAGCAGCTGGCAAGGCAAGCCCTGGGGCCTAAGGTGTGGCAAATCAGCCCACAGCTCCTGCCTGCGAAGGTGGCTTCCATGGTGCAGAGGGCGTTCTAGGAGGGGCCAGAGTCCCAGGCCCCCGTGAGCCGCCTTCCCTCCACGCCCTTGGACCAAGTGGGAGAGCTGGCATTTGGGTGATGTGACAAGTTATTTGGGGGCCGGGTGCTCCTTCCCACCTCTCTGATGTAGTGTGGTGGGTGTCAAGTGATGGCTCGCAAAAAGGGATTTTTAGGTGTGCTAGCGGCAGATTCTTGGCCTGTGAGTCATTCATTGTCTTCTGACGCCATCTGGTTTCACCGGGCTGCGGAGCCCGCGTGGTGTCCCGTCCCCGCAGCACCCTATGTGGGTTATTTACCAAATGCCACCGTGCCTCCCTCGCAGCGTCTGGCAGAGAAGTCGGGGGGCTCTGCTGTTGCTGCTGGGTGTTCTCCGGATGCGGAGTTTTCTGCCCACCATCGTTCTGGGGGATCCTGTCCCCCTCCCTCGGTGGATTTGTTCCTGGTCCTATCTGCAGTTGGCCCTTCCCCTGGGGAGTCAGCCATGAATGACTTCATCTAAAATTAAAGACTCAGATGGAGGATTACCCTCGTCTTCGCGGAGCGGCCACCTTGGGTCCCTTGCCTCTCGCAGGTGGGGGTGGCTGGGAGGGCCTGTGATTTCAAAATACTCTTGCTTTGGTGGCCAGGAGGTCTCAGTCCACTGAAAGAGAGCTGGGGGGGCTGGAAGAAAGGGTGGGCAGTCGTGCCTTTGAGGGGAAGGAGGCCGGCCGGTTGGGACAAGCAGGTGAAGGAGGGTTGGTTTGGCCCCCGAGGGAAGGATCGGAAAGCTCTCTTTCCTGGTCGTAGGTGCAGTGTTTGCCCGGCTGAAAGCAGCCCCACTTGGCCGACTCCCCG
Organism: Spilogale gracilis; assembly: GCA_004023965.1. NCBI lineage: Eukaryota > Metazoa > Chordata > Mammalia > Carnivora > Mephitidae > Spilogale > Spilogale gracilis. The sequence continues at coordinate 113,426 of PITA01005077.1, read as the reverse complement.
GTGAGTGATTTTCCCCAGCTTGACAGCTGCTCCGACACATTTTACCTACAAGTCCTGACAAAGCCGTGTGTTCTTTTGGGGCTGTTGTTACCACGGTAGTCATTTGGAAGAATCTGGAAGAATGGGGTTCCCGGGGACGACCCTGAAGCAATTTCTCGGTATCTGTACCCTCTTTTCTTGCCAGCCCTCTTGCTTTTTTGGTTTATGAGAAATTGGACTCATCCCTTTCAAACATCCACTGTGCTATTAAAAATGATAATAGCAATCCAATCACAGTACATTTATAAGGCTCTTGAGCAAGCCCTTTGGTGAACATTTTCAGATTCGAGCCTAACCTCATGAGTAGACTTGTGAAGGGGCAGGAGAGGGCCTGGTCTCACACAGCGAGGGGATAGGCAGGGTTTGGACCCAGGACTCTGCCCTGCTGGCCCTCTACCCCGTCCACAGCCCACCCACAGGGCAGACAGTTGGGGCTTGCAGAAGGCAGAACAGTGCGGAGCAGGGACCTCCGTCCGAGTGCTCCCTGGTAGGGGAGCCGGGTCTGCAGGGGCAGAAATGTGCCTGACATTCAGCCTTTCTGTATATTTTCAGGAGTTTATTGCTGTAGCCCCTAAGCACCAGGGGGAAGTGTTCAGTTGGAGAAGCTTCTCAGTAAATACCTCAGGTACGGTTCCTGGTGAGCAGCAGCCACTGTTTCTCGGGCTTACACCTCATTCCTTGCAGTACTGAGGGAAGGCTCTGAAACGGAGGGTTTGGGGGAGACAGACATGGAGCTGGTTGTTTTAGCGCACTCGGTCTCTTGTTTGCATTTTGTTGGACTTGACTTTTCCTGGGTTCTGGGATGCTGAGCTCCCATTGCAAGAACATTAGTGTAAATATAAAAACTGCAGGTAGTTAGAAGCTGACTTATTTGTTTCATTATACTTTCCCCGTTGGGAAAGCAGTCTGGCAGGGTGGAAAGGTTCAAGCGTGTGTAATATTCTGGTATTCAGATTGGTGGCCTCCTCTCTCTTTGCAGTGGGTAGCTGGGCTGGGTGAAGCCCCGAGACAACTTAAGACAGGTCAGGGTGGGCCAGACAAGCCTCTGGAAGGCTGTGTGCCTTCATCATCCCTCCTGCACGTGTGCTAGTGGGCAGCTGTGCATGATGTCAGGGAAGCCGCTGTGCAGTGTGAGCCCCGGGCCCTGTTGGCCTATATGAAGGCTCAGTCGGCATCACTGTTTTAGGTAAGGAGTCCTGCCAGGCAAGTGTGAATGGAAAAGTAAACCAGACCCCTGTGGTCCAGGGGTGGTGTAGGCTGAAGGATGCTTTTCAGCGTTCTTAGAATGTACCACCCAGAGCCATGAATGCTTCCAGTAGGCAGTGGCAGGTTTGGGGTTTTGCTCTCGTTGGGCCTTTCACTCAGTGTCTTTCATTTCCTTCCTTCTTTACTCCTCCCCCTCCTTTTTTTTTTTGAATTAATAAACAATTGATAATCCGTTCTCAGAAGTTTTAGATAAATGCAAATTATTGTTGCATTTTTAAAATTTTGCAAAGAGAATTAAACTCTGATGAAAGCTCCAGAATGGTATCCCTTTCAATGGGTGCTGGGCTTGTATCTTGTCTCCCAGATCTTCTGAACAGGATAAGTGAGTCTTTCCAAAATGTTACATTTCTCTGGCAGAGCCATCTGGGTGTTTGACAAAGTCTTTCAAAGCTGGGTCACAAATTCTAGGTGTGGAAAACAATTGAAAACCCTGAAACAGCCACTGGAGTGGGAGCTTGGATGGCACACGGGGCTTTCCAGCCTTGGACCGTGCATGGGGAGTCTAACCCATAGGTGGGAGGCTTCTGCCCTGTCCTGGGAACAGATGGAGGAGAAGGTACAGGGGAAGTTGTCATGGTGCTCAAAGAAAGCAAGGGGTGGCTTTCTCTTGGGGAGAAAGAAGTCTGGGTCTTCAAATGGCTGTCCAGGCACAGGTGAGTGGTGGCAGTGAGGGTTTTATTAAGAAGTCAGAATCCCTGGAGAATTGGGGTTCCTTTGCAGCTGCCCCCCTTTTCTCTCTTGGTTCTGATCAGACCTCAGTGTGTCCTTCCACCTGCTTGGAGACTGCCGAGGCTCCAGAATGGGGCCAACATGATCGGGGTGATGAGGCCCCTTCCTCCTGGGCCTGGAGGTGACCAGTGTGGAGGAGGTGGCCCCACCCCAACTCCAACCTCTGAGGCAAATGTAGTGAGTAGATCTGGGGCTGCTCCCTTCCCCATAGACACCTTCATGACTAGCTTTCATCCTTATTTAAACACATTCCATGCATATTAATGTGACAGACATATTGGTTTTACTCCAAGCAAGTAGCAACCCGGGCCCCTTCAAGTCAGGTGGGTGTTGGGAAGAGAGTAAGCAGCAAGCCTCCCTGTCCTGGGAGCCCCGGATGGAGCAGTGTTCCCTCCGTGACTTGCTCACGCCATCCCCCTCATACCCCATCTCATTTTACCCATGAGAAACTTGACTCTCTTAGAGATTAAGTGCCTCCTTCTGGTCACGTACCTTCTTAGTGACAGGAGGAGAAGTTATGTCTTTTGGTTACCAGCTGAGTGCTTTTTCTGCTCTACTCTAGTACCACGATGAGAGCTAATTTTTTTTTAATCAGTATTTCTTGAGTGCTATTATTTTAATATAAGAAAGGATGAGATTAGATGTGAACCCTACTTTTTGAGGTAGGAGGAAGATAAGGGGAGGAAGCTAGCTGGGGACAGTTCTGGAGCAATCAGTAGCTGAGATCTGGGAGTCTATAAAGCGCGTGATGGCAAAGCACATGTATGTGCTAGCAAGAACCCACTGTGCCACCCTTCTGAATTTCACCAAGAAGTTTATCTGCCATTTTATTAGGCTGAGACTTTTTCCAATGGTTTATTTTTCCATTTGCTCACAGCCCTTACAAGAGAGCCAGGGAGGGAAGCCGATGCATTTGCAGTATTTACCTACTCCCTGACTGGAACTCAGCAGATTTGGTCTGCGGTGCTTTGTCGCACCAACTTTCACAGATTGGGACCATAAATTGTAAGCACATCAACTCACTTGGAGGGACCTGATAGCTGATTGTTGCTCTGATAAGTATCTGTACAAATATTTATATGATTCTGATCATCTCGGGTTGTGTTGTTACAACATGCAAAGCTGTTCGTTTTCCAGGACTGCCGGTGGTAAAGCTTCTTCATGGAGCGAGCCTTATTTTGGATCTGGCCTCTCCCTGAAACCCTGTTAGCCTGGGATTTCACCTTGTGTGACACAAGTTGTGTAGAAAGGAGCAGGACATTACTCTCTTCCATCATTCATTGGTAAAATAACCAGAAGAGACCCTTCTGGAGCATAGAGAGGCTGGCTTGACTTCTCAGACTTGCTTAAATTTTCATGTGAGAGGAGCCCATTGCGGTGATCAAGGAGGTGATATAGCATTTTGGAAGGCCTTTATCGCTTCAGGTGAACACCTGAAAGAGAACTTGGAAGCGGCTAATCCTATTACCAAAGCATCCGTTTCCCTGAAGTATCCATGGCTCTCTGAGATACTCAGACGTCTATTTACACATCAGTGAGGATTAGAGAAGCTAGACTGTGCGCTCCTTGAGGGCAGGGAATGAGGCTAATTTCATTTTCTTCTCCCTGCCATTAACAGTACATGTGCGGAGCAAATGAATGAGGTCGACTGCCTTTGGGTATCGCGCAGAATAATGGAAGAATTTCCAGAACAATGATGTAAATAAGTGCAAAACTTGATCGTTAACTGACATTTTTCCAGAAACGGGTCTTGTTTTGGATGATGCGCCAACCGTGTCTTGTTGGGGAGGGGCTCCTGTGGTGCTTGGAGACCGTGGTTGTTGAGTCAGTCACCCGTGGTCAGGCCAGGCAGCGCAGGTTTTCCCCACAGCTCACACAGGAGAGAAGGAAGTGCTTTGTGAGCCCACTCTGCTAGATTACCAGGCTCCAGCAGCTCCCGAGCTCCAGACACTTTTTCCCCCCTTTTTTTTCACTGTAAACATCTTCGTCATAGACATCTTTGCCGCAAGCATTTTTGCTGCATAGATAATTGGCCCTAAGGCAGTTTTGCCATAAAAGGTAAAAAAACAAAAACAAAAAACAAAAAACTGGTTGACAGTTTGGCTTCATTTCTCCATTGGGGCAGTCCTCTCTTTTTTATATGATACAAATCTCAGCTCTCATAATGGTCTCTATGGTGGCGTAGGGTTTTGAACCCACATTTCCCATAGAACTTCAGAACAACCAGCAACTGACAAGTGACGATATGCCAAGAATGAACAGCAGTGTAGAAGGCTTTCACAACGCAGTGCAAAGCCCAGTTACAGATAAACATCCTAGTATTTGGAAACAGATGCCTCTCTTAATGAAGGAAGAAAATTTAGCAAGAGAAGAACAAGTGGGTTGGTGAACGAGATGAATCAACAAGCAAAAATATGTATAATACTATGAATGAAAGACTTCGAAGACAAATGTGTAGGTACAATCCACAAAATAAAATCAGTTATTTGCACCGTATTACCATGAGTCATCAACACTATACATGTGGAATGTATTCGAATATTTTGTATTTTGCAATAAAGTCTTTAATTTTGTTACTCATTTTTCATGTTTTGTTATGTCCTTCTCAATGAATGTCCCTTTTTTTATTTTTTGTGATTTTATCTTTTAAATGGCAAAATTGCCTTACGGCCAATTAGTTATGGGGGTGAATGTTTGCTAGAAAGGAGTTTGTGGTGAAAATAGGCAGCAGCCCCCGGAAGATGACTATATGGTATTGTCAGGCCCATTTTACTGATGGACAGATTGAGGCTCAGGGACCTTAAAGAGCTGCTCTGGGTTGCACAGCCGGGAAGGGATGGGAGATGAAGATTCTGGAGTCTTCGTCTACCTAGTTCTGGGATCCTGAGTGCTCACCCCGTTGACCCACCAGAACTTGAACCCATGTGCCCCACTCCAAGCTCTGGCTGATGTTTCAGGCCCGGCAACCCTTACAGCTCGATTGCTGCCAGGTGCTGTCTCTGAAGGTGGCCACCACCGGCCAGACTCTGGACTTGGTCCCAAGGGGTGGGGAGGAGTGGAGTACCCTTAGTCCTTCTCACTCTTCCCCCATCATTCACAGGGCCTCCCTTCCTTGTTTCCTGACCACAGAGACCGTCTGCCTGGCTCTTGGGTAGGCTGCCTGCCCCAATGTGCCTTCCTGCCAGGGCTTATTGCCCTGGCCCGGCTGTGGCCGCTCCCCCACCCTGCCCTGAAGGCATGTCTGTCAGCCCACAGGGGTGCGGTTCCCAGGCAAGAAGTCAGAGGCGCTCTGCCTGAAGGAACTGGTCCCAGGGAGCCTCACCTGTCCCCTTTCTCTCCCCCCCCCCCCATGCGGTTTTACTCTCAGGGCCACATCTCCAACACCAGCCCCTCTGCCATCTCAGGCATACTCCTAGACCTTTCCGGGCCTCTGGGTTTTCCATCCTGAGCAGAGGAGCGGGACTGTGGGAGTCCCGACCCTCAGTGCCCTGGGCGGAGCCCTGACATGCCATGGCTCTGGCAAGCAGCCTCAGGCAGGCCTGGGCAGAGGACTGAAAGGAGGAGAAGGAGCAAGGGGAGCCGCAGCGGACCAGAGAAGAGACAAGAGCCAGCTCCTGAGCAAACTGCCTGGCAGTGGGGCGGGTGCCCTGGCTGGAGCTGGCCCGGGCTGGCCTGCCCTGGGAGGAGTCAGGTCGGTGCCTGCTCTCTCTGAGTCTTGGTCCTATTGGAGGCCGGCCAGCTGCTGGAGCTGTGTGTGGGCGACGAACACAGGGTCTTGGAGTCTTGAAGGTTAGGGGTTGGGAAGAGGAGGAGAGAGAACTGAGGTAGGCCGCCTTCCCCGCCCCACCGTGGGGCCCAGACGTGGCCTCAGAGCTACCCCATTGGAAACTGAGCGCTTTTTCTCTCACGCTTTGGTCTTGGGGATCTCATGGTCCCTATGGCTCACTGACACCTGGACCTTTGAAGGAGTTTGGGCCTGAAAGCCGGGTATATCTGGGTTCATTCCCCCACCGGCTGGGTGCCCTGAAACAAGTTGATCAACTCCATGGAGCCTCAGGCTCCTTATCTATAAAACGGGGAGAATTAACTTTCCTGTCCACCAGGAAGAAATGTTCTGCTTGACTCTCTCTCAGAGGTGTTAAAGAATTTGTGTCTTCCCCAAAGCGTATTGTTCTGGAAGGCACAGGCCTGGCGGTCTTCTGACTTCTGCCTCAGCACTGGAGGGCACTGTCCACTGATATCGCGCAGCCCGGCATCTGGCCCGAGCTCCCCGTGCTCCCCCAGCCTCTGTGGCCAGATGCTGTTCTCCACCTCACTGGCTTGGCCCAGCAGGTGGGAGAGGATGATGGCATCCCTGGGATACTGAGTCTCAGGGGACAGGCCCTAGAGTCACCTCCCAGAAAAGGTGAAGGTAAACAGGTTTGTTGTTGCAATGTTCTTCCCTTCTGATGCCCATTTTCAGAGAGTCAGAGGAAGGGAAAATGGGGAAGACAGACTGCCCCTGCCTCACATCCCTCACACTACCTGCTTCCTGTTCCGGTAAAGAAATGTTGTTTCTGCATGAGTTGGACGATCATCTGCATTTGACTGAGGTTTATTGGTGATTCAAATCTGTGTGTAAAGTGGTACATAGGTATTTGTACATAAATTCGAGAAACTTCCCTTAGCAACGAAGTCTTGGGGCCCTTCAGAGAGTCAGCAGCCTGGCCAACAATAGCATGGGTCTAGGACAGACTTGGCCTAGAGATGACCTCTGCAGACGCACTGGCTTCTGGCCTTCTTGTCCTCCATCAGCCTGTTTCCCTCTCTTTCCTGTTCACATACAGAGGTGAGTAGATGGGTAGGTCAGATCACCCCTGCTCATTTCTCGTCAACGCACTAAACCTATTTGTTATTAACATTTGAAGACAAAGGCGAGTACCAGAGTGGCTATGTTAGGAATGTCCCAGGCCACTTCTAAGAAGGGAAGGGAGTAGAGGGGAGCCCCGTGCTTCATGGTACCTTCCTGGTATCAGGATGGTGCAGTGCTTGGAGGCTATACCTCCCCACATCCTCAGTGTGCACTCTGCCACCTTGTATAGGGACCCCTGTGTCCAGCCCAGCCCGGGTGCACATCTTGTGTGCTTGGTCGGCACTGATAGGGGTCACCGTGGGGAGCTGATCTCCTTGGAGCACACTGCCACATGGCCTGTAAGCTGTCCCTGAGGCTGTGCCCAGCCCACAGTGTCCAGGCTGTCTTCTGCCAGGGCCCTCCTGGTTATCACTGCGGGCATTATCTTCACTCGCCACCTCTGCTCTCGGGGCTGTGGGTCCCCTGGAAGAACCACACACCCATCTACCAGGGGCCCTTCTTGCTTAGAGTCTGACCCAATTCCCGCCTCCTTTAGGGACTTCTGACTCACCCCCTGCCTTTCTCAGGACAGTGTCCTTTCCCAAAGGACCAGACCTAGCTCTCTGAGTGCTGCCCTTTGGGTCCCAGTTCCTCATTCCTCACCTCCTTGGGCCTGCCGGGTGTTGTGCCTGGCAGTCTTCAACATCCAGACCTTTGTGGGTTCTCATGATGGCCCTCAGCCGATGAGGTGGCTTCATTTAGGACTGCACAGGACCTTTTTGAGCAATTCTCTAGTCCTTGGCAAAGGGAGAAAGGGAACAAAGGAGGCCACGGAGTCCTCTGGGGGAAATGTGTGCTGACGATGAGATTGTCACACGTGGTAAGGCGGAGCAGAAGACTGGCCTGGAAGGCCTTCCAGGGAAGTAAAGTTTGTTAAAGTGCTCCATAAACCCCAAAGTGCCCTTCAGTGGAAGCTGTCATCATCATCACTATCACTGTCATGGCCATTATCATTCCCCTGCCGAGGAGGCAGGTGTAACTGACCAAGTCTCTAGCAGATTCCTGATTGCAGAGGCCATGAGTTGGTTTCCTTGGAACATTCCAGTTCAACTCAAGAGCTGGTGTTTGAGTTGAAACATTAAAACTTTCCGCTATTTCCCTGACTTACTAAATTGAGGGGCTAGTGTCTAGGATGTGACTTGAAGATGACGTCTATATCCTTGAGTACTAGTTATCCATACTCTGAAAAGTCTGAATGTATCACATAGAGCAAAAGGGTGATCCTTTGTTTTGCCAAAGATTTGTTTTTTTCACTTTACAAAAGGATCTACAGTGGTATTCTTCGTAGTGGAATGTTCCTGTAGTCGAGTGAGTGTTTACAGGTCATTGAGTACTCCATGGAAGGACTTTGGTAGAGAAAAGGAAGACTGCAAGGAAATAGACTCCTAGCTCTAGCACAGGGATGCTAATTAAAGAGAATTAGAATCTGCTGACCATCAGGTGTCCGCTAAGCACTCCATGCACTCAGTGTTGGGAGAGAAGTCGGGGGCATGCTTCCTTTCCTCTGATAACTTACAGTCCCTTTGGAAGCAGAGACCTCTGGTGAAGTCATTGTGAAGACAGGGTCGTGAAGGCAGAAATCAAATGCTAAGCAGTGTTTATTCACCTCATTATTGTTGGTTGGAAAATGGGCCATGCTTTACAAAAATTCAGTTTGCATACTGCTTTTCAGGACTGCTGCTACTGCATACGGTGAGGGCGGTTTGAGGAAGGAGCTGGCCTAAGACTCCTCCTGGGAGAATGGCGAGAGCTCACGATGGAATGCAGAGGGTTGGCTTTCCTGGAATTTAATTCAAAGTTGACACTCTGAAATGTCCCAGGTCCGCAATGGATGGTGGAAGTGAGAAGGTGGTGAGGAGAGAGGGTTGTACAGGAGAGCAGAGATGTACTTGGCAGGCCCTTCCAGAAGAAGTTGCCGGCTCAAATCTGTGTCTTGAACGAGTGGCAAAGTGGAAGGTGGCTGCCCTCTTTCTTCCCGCTCTCTTGCCTGCTACTATTCTGAGCTCACTTTGGCCGCATGTGTGGAACACAGCGAAGGATGGCAGCAGCCCCGTCATCAGATGGTCAGCACCAACTCTTTCTGCCTGGGAAGTGGTTTCCAAGAGCCCCTGACCGTGGCCTGGACACCTGTGTCACAGGGCTAGCTGCTCGCCCCTTTAGTATAAGCCCTTTGGGAAGGTCACCTCTTGGCGTTTCTCCCGTCTGTGGCAGCTTTGCCCTTCCTTGCCAGGCAAGGTGTTCTCTAGATGGCTTTATTGGACTTCCACCGTAGAGGTTATAATCTGTTCTCCTGGCTTCTGGGGGCCCTCCGCGGTCCTAGTATTCTGGGGTTTCATGAGCAAATGCATGTTCCCCATCTGTTTCCTCGCAGATGCGCGTACTTTTCATTCATCCCTCCTCCTGTTGTCAATCAAGTATTCATGCATGAGGGTGGCCCTGGCCTCCTTTTCTAGTGTATTCTTCCCTTTCCTGGCAGTCCTTCCCAGCTCTGTAGCATGTTTCTTAGGTGTTTAAAAATATTCAAAGAAGAATGAAAATGTCCTTGTACTGCGGAGACTGTCAGAGAAACGGGTAGTACCAGGTAGAGCGTGGCGCCGGCGCTGCGCTGCACGGCCCGGGGCTCCCACAGCGGCCGGGGGTTCGCGTTGGGGGGAGAGCAGTGAATTGCGTGTTCCTGAGCAGGAAGGGACTTGGAGTTTGCCAAGCATTTTTTATGTCTCTGTGCCAGTGGAAAGTCCCTTTGGAACATTGTTGCTTGCAGGTAAGTCCCAAGCTCTAAAACCACGGGGGCCACATCAGACATGGAATGTCGGCACTCCAACCTGGGAGACAACATGACTGCTTCCGCTGGCGGAACCGAACTCACGTCTCGGGGGTTCTACTTTGAGGTGCTGATGGATGAGCCATTGCTGCGAGAGGAGAGGAAGCTAGGCAGGACTTGGAAGTTATCTAGAGGAATGTGGCTGAGAAGAGATACATAGCTGCGGGGCTCCAGGTGCAGAAAACCAAGAACAGGTAGCGGTAGCTGACGCCGGTGCGGGGTAGTCCCAACATTGGTCAGAAAAGAGATATGGCATTCCACGCCCCCACATCCCCGCCCTTAGAGGGGGTCCACACAACTGTAAGAATTGGTCTGGTGCAAGCTAACAGTTGCTTTTATCAAAGGCCCCAAGAAAGGGTTTGGCCTCCGATTGGGTGGGGGGAAGGGTGGGGTGGAAGAGGAGTGGTAGATTTCCTGGTTTGTGGCTGTTTGCTCAGGTGGCCTCTTTCAGAAGACTCTCTTGTTGGTGGAAAGTTAGATTTTATTTCTCAGTGGGAATCAAATTATTTGTATGCATTGCCATGTGGACTAGATCACCCCTCCTAAAATAGTAAAGGAGATTAAGACCCGCCCCCATCTACATTCTCCCCACCTTGTCACTATCCATTCATTTTTCATCTGTCTGTCCAGACTCTGCTGAGGTGTAACTAATAAATACCAGGAGGTATGTGTTTTATTTCACAGAGCACTTACTCTGTTGTAAGTACTTTCCAAATATTAACTCATTTTATTTCCACAGAAACTCTATGAAGCAGATACTATTATTATTCCCATTTTTCAGATGAGTCCATTTTTTAAAAAATTCTAGCTGAAGAAGTGTAGTGTGGTGGGGTAACACCATAAGCCAGGAATTATTTGTCATCACAGCATCTACCTTCCCAAGTCTGGCTTTGCCGATCAAAGGAGGTTAGGTTGTTGGAATGAACACTTTCTCCTCCCTTTCAATATTTCATCTCAGCTAGGGCTGTTTTCACTATCCTCTCCCCATACTCCCATCTCTGCAAATGTGGCATGAGATTGATAAGGCATTAAGGAATTAGAGTTCATTTTTCCCAACATCCTTGTTTACAGCGGGGGGACAAGGTTTCCAGAGAGGTGACAAGGCCAGGCATGGTCACCTGGCCAAGCAGCGGTAATGCACAGATGAGGGGCCAGGAGCTGGGAGTCTCTTCCCCTATCCCACACCACTCTGTCCGCACTACCATCTCTCCACCTCACACTTCCTCAGACTGTTCAGCTAATGGATCTGTTGCCCGAGGAATAAGGCTTTGCACAGGTGTCAAGTAATGTAGGTGTGCGGCACTCATAGGGCTTCATTCCCTCTTTCTCAGTTTATTGCCAGTAGCAGTCTTTGTTCTGTTTTCTTTAGCTTCTTTTGAGTTATTTTCTATTTAAGATAGGCTGCCCTCTCTTATCCATTTTGCCCCCCATTCCCTTAATCTGCTTCTGCCACCGCCTGGGGCTATTATGGCTCCTGTGGTGAGGCTCTAGCTCCTTCATGGATCCTCTGCCTCCAGTTCACCCACTGTCCCCCAGCCCTGCCCTGTCATGGCTGAGGAGAGTGGGGGAGGGGCGAAGAGGGTGAATCTTCATTTCTTCCCCTGGCTCTCTGTTGTCCACAACACTGGGCAACAGGTGTTTCTCCCTGGGCTGTTGTCTGACAGAGACGATGATGTCGTCTTTCTTCCCAAGGCCTTTTGGCAAGGTAGAAGCTATCGCTAGAACCCTTGGCTGCTGCTCAACTACACAGCTAACAGGGGAGGTCAGCCACGTCCTTCTCTGACCTAGTGGGGGGCTCTTAGGCCACTCAACACATTTAATAGTTACCCCTGACTCAGAAGGGGTCTCTGAATGCCCATTATAAAAAGGTTTGGAGATCTCTTTCTATCACTTCCTTAGGAAAGTGGAGAGGTTTCTGCTTGGAATAAGGTGACATTTGGTAATTGAGCCAAACAGATGGCTGGGATATGGGCTTCAGAGCTGAACTCCCAGGGGAATGGGGTGTGTGTGGGGGGTAACTGAAGGTTGTCGAAATGGGCGCTCCCTGGACTGTTAAAATTCAAAACCTTTTCTCTGTTCTCAAAAAGTCAGTGGCCCTCAGTATTTACCTAAGAGAAATGAAGACATGCATTCATACAAACACATACATAAATGTTCATGGTGGCATTGTTTTTAATAGTCAAAAAGTGGTAACAGCCCAAATGTCTATCAGTAGGTGAATAGATAAATTGTAGTATAGCCATACAAGGAAATATTCAGTATAAGAATGAAATAGTAATACATTTCAAAAACATGGAGTCTCTGCATCATTCTGCTCAGTGAAAGAAATTAAACACAAAGGGTGACATACTGGGGTGCCTGGCTGGCTCAGCCAGTAGAGTACGCAATCTTGATCTCAGTGTCCTGAGTTCAAGCACCACATTGGGCATGGAGCCTACTTAAAAAAGAAGAAGAAGAAAAGGTGGCATATGGTTTGATTCCATTTATATGAAATTCTAGAAAAATCAAAACTACAGTGATAAGAAGTAGATCAATGATTAAAAGGGGTCAGAGAATTAGGGGAGAGGATTGACTGCAAAGAGGGGCATGAAGAAACTTTTCAGAACGATGGAAATATTCTCTCTTGATTTTGGTGGCGGTGAGACAACTGTATACAATGGGCAAAATTCATTAAACTGTACACTTAATTGAGTGACTTTTATTGTATGTAAATTATGCCTCAATAAAGATAAAGAATAAAACCAACCACTTGAGTTGGACCAGCATGGAAGGCTGTCTATCTCTAAGCCTTTAACTGTTTGCATCTTAAGACTCCAGCCCTCTGTGAGTGGGGCATCAAAGTACATTTTCTAGAACTCAGAATGTTCTTTGGATTCTGAGGAGATTTCATAGAAGTTGAGTGTGACTGGGAGAGAGACAGAGACGTGTCTTCCACCAGGAGCAGAGCATGTGTACCCGTGTGAGAAATACGTGAACACTTGTGAGTGTGTCAGGGAAAGAGAGCGTAAAGGGAGGGGGGTTGTTGCCTAGAATTCCACTGGGCTTTAATAAGTAAAAAGGGGAGAGGGAGCCTGAGTCAGTCTTATTCATTGATAATATCTTCTCCTTGGGTGGAGATCCCAACTGTGTAATTGTCTGGGGAATTCCTGTAAAGTGAGAGTTTTCATTTGTTTTTAATATTCATTTTTCTCTCCAAATTTGTGACTCATGCAGAGTTTCCAAGGTAGTCAGCATAAATGTGATATCTGAACTTTACTCATTTATTGGCAGACTTGTTGGGGGTGTGTTTTTTGAATTCATCTTGAAGCTAAAGCAGCCTAGATTTGGGTCCTTAACCCCGAATACCTCCACACATGCATAGTGTTGGGTCCTGCCCGGCCATGTGACCTGACTTGGGGTCTTGGCTGTCAGGGTGGAGGCAGGATGCTCAGGGCACTTTGAGATAAACAGTCTGCCCCTCCTGGAGAACTACAAGCCACATTTCAGAAAACAGTTACATTAGCTGCTACCTTAGTTTTTGCTAGACCTCCCCTTAATCACACCCAGTAGCTAAAGGAGGCCAAGAATGTCCATGTTTGGTGCTCTCTGGCATCAAAATGAAGGCTTTTTTAGCGATGCTAGATTTAAAATCATATTAAAACTATGTTTTTGGAACTTAGTTTTTGCATGCAGGATGTACTCCTGCTGAGTCTTACTTCTTTGCAGATGACCATGGTTAAAATACAGCTAGAGAATGGGGCGCCTGGCTGGGTCAGTCGGTAGAGCACGTCGTACCTATTGATCTCTGGGCCGTAAGTTTGAGCCCCATGATTGAGGGTAGAGTTTATTTAAAAAAACAAACAAATAAACAAAAAAACCCAAAGAACACAGCCAGAGAGTTGCACAAATTTCAAGTTGGTTTTCACGTGGAAAAGATGTTATTTTTTGGTACCTCTGCCAGCCAGACTCAGTTGGCCAGGCAAACGCTGTGGTCAGCACACATACTTCACTTCTGCTCTTCCCCAGGGTGTGGGGTGGCTGTTTAAAGAGGGTGGATATTAATGCTAATCTTTGTGTAGCATAACGTGTTACTACCACTTGCCTTTTATTATCTGGGAGTTCAAACAGATATCAGAAGGGAACTGTTTGTGGGTACAGTGATGGTTAAAGTTACCATTATGCACAGAAATGATATTTGGGGAAAAAGAACTTCCCTTTTAGAAGGTAAATCAGTTATTTAAGCATTATTTGTTGAATTCCTAGGATATATGCTTATCATATGTCACATGCTGTGCCAGTACTTTGAAATGAAATGAAAATAAGTAGAGGACAGGGTCCCTGCTCTTAAGAAGTGCTTTGAGAAGACGTGGAATTAAGTTGAGGCATGGAAAGCTAACCAGTGATGTGAGGACTGGATACGAGTCAAGATGGTACAGACAGTGAGGCTGGAGAAGGAAGAGATGGATTCTTATGCAAAGGTGACTTGCAGACCTTTAGCTGGACCTTGAAACATGGGCTGGATTCCAGAAAGTCAGAGAGGAAGAAGAAAGGCCAGAAAGGAAATGAGAATGGAAGAGATTTTGCACTTGAACAGAGTATTTTCACTGGTGCAGAGAGGAAGCTAAGCCTAGAATAGAAGTGTGAGGCTGGATTACAGAGCTCAGAATGGTGGCTTAAGGAGCTAGACCATATCCCGTTGACCATGGGAGGCTGTGAAATTGTTCTTAGTAGAGGATGAAGGCAGCATTCTTGGAGACGTAAATGGAGGATTCTGTCCTGGGGTAGCATGGGCAGGTTGTTGGAATTCTCTCTATAATGTCCTTCATGCTGAGTTCTCCTTTGTTGACATATATGTTCTCGAGGACAGAGCTGGTTGACAGTAGAGTTTCCTTTCACCAGCAGGATGGAACTAAACGTTGTGGGTATTAGCGAATGGGTCTGTTCTCAATGTATAGAATCATTTAGGTCTTGGAAAGTTTTCATTTCACCCACATTATGGTTGGAAACTTGACAGGAATGGAGTTTGGAAGCAAAAGCCCATCAGTGTCCACATTGTTCTCTTGTCCCTCTCCTCCACACCGTCCATGCTGAGGAATTGTTCAAGGCATGGAAGTTTTCTGTGATGACATTTATCCTTCAGATGTGAGGAACAAGGTAGGCACCAAAATCCCTGTCCTTCTGAACTCTCTTTAATGGCATCTTCCTACTTTGGGCATCAATGAGCTGGCCTGAATTTCAAGAACTTTTTTGGATGGGGTAAGAAGTTGAGAAAAGAGGTGGTAGATAGGCATTTGGAAAGGAAAGAAGGTCTGTGGGCTCAGGAGATTAGCCAGGGAAGCACAGAAAGTCAAACAAAGCAGAGACCCTAGTGAACCCAGAAAATTAGAACTCACCTCTGTTCGGATTTGAGATGATCAGAACATCTCTTCAGCTGCCTTCATGGTCCGTCCTCCTGCAAGCAGAATTTTCTTTCCAGACACGTATTAGTCAAGCAAGCATGTTTTGTTTGTGGTTGGTCACTTGGCACATGGCATGGCCCCTTGCCCTGGACAAGGAGGAAGCCATTTTAATGGCAGACAGGGCAGCTGTGTGTTCACTGCCAAGGAATAACAGCTTCTAGGAGAATTGGTGGCTTTGGGGAAAAAATCACGGTGGCAGAAATTAATTGGAAAGTAGAGTAGAACTGACTTCCAAAGGCTGGTATTATGTGGATTTGGATGTGCTGTGGGCAAAACGACATAAAGGAAATGGAATGAGAAATAGTGTTAAGTGAGTGGCAAGGACCCTATTGGCTGGTAGACTGGTGTTGACCGCTCCCCCAATGTGAGTTTAGTGAGGTGTTTCCACTTTATCTTCCCCAAACTCTCTGAAGCAACAGTGTTATTGGGGTCTGAGATATCCTTCAGAAACTTCGTGGCCCACCTATTGTTTTATAACCAACAGCGATTTTTTCTTCTTTCTTTGAAGATAAATTCATTTTGGGTGGTAGTGACTTCAGGCTGTTTTTGAATCTTTGGCTGTTGGTTTGCTTTTTTAAATTTTATTTATTTATTTTTTTATTGTCACATCAACCAAAGCTAGGAAGTTTTACCAAATCCCCTTGCAGTATAATCGGTGTTTCCTTTCATAGGGGGAGCAAACTATTTACAGCCCTAACAGGGTTTACAGTGAATTGTATAAGTGATACTGACTTCTGTGTCAGCAAAAAATGAAACAAAAACTGATCATAGATGACATTACCTAAATGACAGTACCTACGTGTGTCCTTTCTTTCACATTTGCTGTAATCCTGTTATGGCATTGTCCTATTACCCCAAGTACTGTCATCTTTAAATGCTGTCAAATCGTAACTGAATTGCCAAGGACAGAGGAGCGGAATCAGAGAGAGCACAGTGGCATTCACCAACACACCACAGAGACGGCTCTTTCCCATCCTATAGACTCAATTCTTGGAGAAATTGCTCAGTTAAAATGATGACTCAGGTGTCTTTTACAGGCTTTGACGAAATAGCCAGATTCGTTCGTCATGTTCCTAGAAGGAAAGAAACATTCTCTTTTAACAGCTAACGAGACACACTCTTCCAGGATAATGTTCATGTTTCTGCATCATGAGAAGCCCTTATAAGTATTATTATTGTGTTTTCAAAACCAGGTCAAAAGTAAGAGCAAAGAGAGGGCTCTATCTAAGAATTTAAAATGCAGTTCTTTCTCAATGTTTTCCCAGGCTTGGTGAGGAGGCTCCATTTTAGAGATGGGAAACTGAGTCGTAAGACATGTAGAAGCAGATGTTATGGGACAGTTGGAGTTTGGAAGCTTCATATTTTGGGTTTGTTCCACATGTCCATGTTCTTCCTTATGTATTTATATCAGATCAGTGTCCAGATTTTGTGTAAAACGTTCATAAATTTCCATTCCTCACCTTTCTGCCACTTCTGTAGGTAGACTAGTTGATGGAGAGATGGCTGCATTAAAATTAAGCCTCTTGCTTTTTGCACTCAACTGCTCATAAATAAGGGAGTGAGAAATGGTTACCCAAGCATCCTTATTCAGGCTAGCCTGGCTGCCAGAGAAGAGGGCTAAATTTAAGGGGGACCAGCTAACACTTCTTTCTCAAGTCTCTTTGTTCCTTCCCTTTTTATTTTTTTGGCTTTGGATTTTATAGCAGCATAACATAGTCTTTCCTTGATCTGAGTCTGTATTCGTTTTTTAATATATAATGTTGATTAGTGTGTTCTATTATTTATAGCTCTCCAGAAGGATCCCAAGGGAAGATAATCTCCATTTGAGGAGATGATTTCCCAATCTCCATACAGATGACGAAACAGTAACTGCCCACTGCCCGGCCTCCCTCCGGAGTTTTCTCCTTAGGCTCTCAGTGTGTGGCATGTGGGCTGCAGACACCCCAAATCCTGTCTGGAGGTGCAGCCTGGGATGTGCTGACATTAAGGCGAAAGGACTGGCTAATTGACTTGCAAAATATAGGTTAGGGAGTTTTATGGGATATCAAATTATCTTACTCTTTCTCTGATTAAAGACAAAATATTATATTAAATAGATCATTACATGGGTAAAAGGTTAGACCTTCACACACTTAGAGGTGTAGCGCTGGTGATCCCCGTTCTGCCGGGCGGTAGAGCCCAGGGGCAAATAGCGGATGGGATCCCAGGAGACTCACGGTTCACAGAAACGTGGAACGTCTGAATAGAGAAGTTAGATTTAGAGGAGGGGTGTCTGCCCTGGCTTTGAGCGTCCTGAACCTTTTTTGATTCTGGTAGACTAGAATCTCAAAATTAAATACGACTTTGTTCTGATTCCATTGCTGTTAGGGAAAAGGGTGAATCCCTGAAAGGGGGCATGAGCAGTGGGCAGAGCGGCAGCCGGGTTCCAGAGACGGCGTCCCTCCCCATCGGCCTACAAGGGGCCGCAGACTGGAAACATCCCACTAGGGAGGCGGTGGGTCCATGACTACCAGCGGCTTGGCTGTCACCCTGTGATGCCTTGGTAAACTGTCTATTGTTGTGAGGTTCTTCCTGAACGAAATTTCAGTCCTAATCATGTTGTTGAGGGGGAGCTTCTGTGTGTCTGATAATCATCTGCCAGCTAACCCGTCAGGGCCCCCACTTCTGAGCGTTATTGATTTCAAAGCCTGAGGCTCTCAGGCCACCACGGGGCTTGTGATTTGTAGAAGGGGCAATTCCAAGGCTTTTCAGGCCAGAGGGATTGAGGATGGCTTGGTCTTTAGAAATTATTTCTTAAAGAGTGTGTGTGTGTGTGTGTGTGTGTGTGTGTGTGTGTGTGTGTATGGGTATGTGTAGGGTAAGTAGAGGTTTCTTGACTTTCTCTCTTCGTACTTAACGACACATACGTGCATCAGGTGGTCCATCAGTGTTTGCCAAGCCATCTCTTCCACTGTGTGAGAAGAAGCCAGGGTTGCTAAACGCAAGGTGGGCAGCATGGGCCAGTGGAGCTGCGGTGGATGTCTTCATTTGATGTATGGGCAGAGAGCAGGTGGAAAGTCATTCTCTGGAAATGAGCCAAGGTCCACCTGCAGAGCAATGACCCTGAAAGCCGCAGCACCAGCCTCTCCAGGACGTCTTGACCTTCAGCAGCCTTTTTGTCAAATCCACTTCAGAATGGAGGACAGCTTGCCTCTGTCCCGTCCTGTTGACCTGCTGACAGACAGGTGTGTTAGATATTTTGGATAGATAGGGAAATAGAGCCCTAAAAATACTAAACAGACCTTGTATGTTCCCGGGGGTGGGGATATGGGGGGGAGCAGAAGGTTGGAGAGAGTAGAGGAAATGCTAAAATGTGCCACCTCATTCCCTGGCCTTCCTGTTGAAAGTGGGGATTGGATGTAGCAATATCTATTTCCAAGAGAAGACGGAGCCATCTGTTGGGCAGGGGTGTTTGTCCGTAAGGCCTGGGATTGCTGTGTGACCTTAGGGAAACACTTGCCTTCTCTGGGTTGAGCTCAGCCCGAGGCTCACAAAGGGGCAGTGCTGGTATTTATAGACCGTGTTTGAGAGTCCCGTGTGGAAGACAACTTCACTTCTCAGCTCAGAATAGCAAGCGTTGTTTCTTATTTCTAGGTTGCTGGGACAGCTTCCTAGGAGCCTCGTAGTTGGCAGCTTGGTGACGTTGGACGAAGGGTTCATCTTTTGAAATGAGTTGATTGGTTTTTGCCACTTGCCATATCATTTTCTGGGTCTAGATTTTTTTCTTATTTTTTCCTCACAGGCAGTTTCTAATGGAATAGGGAATCTGCCCTGGCTCACAAGGTCCTGTTTTGTCCGTTGGCTCTCAAGGCACTGAGGGTTTTCCTGGGACTGGTGTCTGGAAACCAATGGCCAGCCCGACAGCAGCAGATGTGGTGGAGGCATGGGCCCCTTTGGGGTTAGCGGCCCACGGTGGCTGTCGAGGATGCTGTCCTTGGGAATCTTGCTGGGGTCGCCTTGCTCCACCCTGCCAGGTCGCGGTGACATTAGCTAATTCTGGGGTGGTGTGAGTTCCTCATTCTAGCCTGTGGCATCCCACCCCATCCGTCCCATGGCATTCCGGAAGCCCGCAACTTGCAAGGCCAGACTCCCGTTGCCTTCAGCTGCCTGCGCTTGGTTGTAGGACCTCAGGGAAGAACTGGGTCTTCTTAGGGAACTGAGCCCCATATCAAACTTAGAGTCAACGTGGGAACTATGGCAGCAAGGGATAGCTTGTTTTTCTAGGGCTGTCCCTTGTTCTTGGTGGGGGTGTGTAAATAGTTGTTATATTGCCTATTTTGACTTATAAACTGGTCTCTTTGTTGGCCAAGTCTTAGGCAGGTGCCACAGAGCATTTCCTTTTGGCCTAAACATGATGACATTTAGATGAATTTGATGAAATAAACACAGATTTACATATACATGGTTATGGACGCATCACCCATCCCCTTTTCTACCTCAGCACACAGCCCATAAGGGGCTATTCCTAAGTGAGAATGCCTATAATTTTAAGGTCTTTCATTGGCATGATGATCAGGGTGGAACACCTCAGCCCTATATGCATTTTTGCTTGAGTTGTTAACCTTTCCTTCCTTCCTCCTCTTTTTTCCCTCCCTACCCAAGGTCCCCCTTCCCTTAAGGAAAAGCCATGTGAGCCAGGCTGGAAGTATAGACTTGACTTCCATCTCACCAGGTGCAGCTGCTGACCAGTGCAAAAAAAAAAAGGGAAATATTTTTTTAAAAGAAGGTTGGAGGGGGGAGTTTCTGTTCCACAATCACTGCTGTTTCAATAAAAAGCAACCTGGTTTATCTGTAAAACCTACTTCCCCTTCTGTGAATGTGACTGTTTTCAACAGCAGAGGACTCTGATGTGGGGAGAGGGACGGGGGCAGGGGGAGGGGGCTGGTAATGGGATGGAAGGTGAGAGAAGGGAGATGCCGGAGAGGATGGAAGGAAGAGAGAGGTAGAAAAGAGAAGGGAAAGAGGAAGAGAGAAGGCAAAGAGGCAGGTGGGAAAGAAGATTGAAGTTGAGCTATTTTTAGCTGAATGTGAATGCAGATTTCATCAGGCTTATTGGCTGTGGGGAGACACTGTGGGGACAGTCTCCTTGCATGTAACTTCCTGCAAAGCGGCCATGGTGACTAAATTCTCTGACACTGTCAGAGTTTGGACAACCCTGCCAGCTCCTGGAAGGGCAGCCCGACAGCTGTCATAGGCAAAGCCTCAAAAGCGTGAGCTGTCGATAGTGACCTGCATTTGCAGAAAATCTGAGGGCTTTCTAATTAACAAGGGAGCTCTAAATTACAGTAAAGCTGTTCAACAAGCCCCCTCAGATGCGGTAAGTGTCATGGCGCAGATCATCATCACATATAACAAGCTTCTGATTTTTAACAGAAGCTATGAGGTGAACTCACTTATAATGGTTCAGTTTTGGGGGGACCACCCCAAAAAGAAAGAAAGAAGGAAGGGAAGAAAGAAAGAACAAGAAGGAAAGAAAAGAAGGGAGTGGGAAAAGAAAAGAAGTTCTCACGCAAGTGCTTGGGGCAAACACTCAGATCCCTTCCCCGAATTCTTGCCTTTGTTGCTAGCCAAAGCATTCAGATACATCTTCTGTTTTAGCTTTTCCTTGCTGTAATCTGTGTCTGCTAATAGGCCAGCTCATTCATTTGATGTTTCCCGGAGACAGGCATCTTCTGTGAGTTATTTCTTACCATCGGGTATTCCACGAAAGCAGTGCCCCAAACCAGACCAACTTGAACATTACAATCAGAACACATGCTATAGACGACAATTGATTAGGTTTCTCGACTTGGACAGAGAAATTGACTAGGGGCAGCTGTACCTGAGGACTTGCCTGAGATCGCTTGGTGTTCACCTCAGATCAGGCCTCATGTGCCCCGGGCTCTTTGCACAGGGCTGGGGGATTTGAATCCCAGTCCGAGGCATTGATTTAAAGCAGCTTTCAGAGGCCTGAGTGGCGCAGATCATTTGTATGCCTTCCTCTGTGGGTGCTCCTCTTGCAAGACCATTTCTCTACCACGGGATATCCATTAGAGGAGGAGAGGGTCATAAACCTTGATGGCTGGCTGCGATGGTTCGGGAAGGGCTGCATTTGGGGTGCTGGCTTGTGTGATTCCCCCCAAACTACCCACACCATCCTTACAATTATTCATGGGAAATAAAATAATGTAAATCACGCTGCCTGATTCTTCTCAAACAGCTTACAGAGTAATCATAGGCTGAAGGGCAGGTTTTCTTGCAGTGTCTTTATCAGTAAATCAGATTTTGAGCATTCATCAGCAAAAGTTAGATTTAAACACCATTCCTGTAATGTTTGAAAGAAAGATTTGTTTCAGTGGGGACTCTGCCAATCAGTGATCTTCCAGCTTGACTCTGCCAATTATTGCTGCGATTATTTGTCTAGTTGGATATTTAAAATGTCATCAGAAAGAGATGATTACATATTCCAGAAAGCAAGGCACTGTATAATCAGATGAACTGAATCCAGTTAACTGTAGTGTGGTACCAACCTGTCCTTCAAAGTACGATGGTTGAGCTACCACCAAAGCAGCAGCCTACTGCCCGGCTTCCAGGAAGCTGACCTTAACCTTGGGATGCAGTGTGCTGCCGGGGCCGGGTAATACTCAATTATGGGAAACTTTCCAAGTCTGAAAATGGAATCGCTCCTTCAGATACACGAGAAGTGCATTTTGGTTATCTCATTCAGTTCATCTGCAGATCTATAAATAAGAAGTCCCTCTATTCTTCTTGCTTCCTGTGGATTTAAATGCCAAATCCTGATTTGTGGCAAAGTTGTCACATGCCCCTTTTCCCACTCTGTCTGCCTGGTGCCCAAGATCTAAGCAGTGGCAGTAGAAATTACAACTCTTTAGAAGCCAAGAAAAAGCTCCATTTCTCACTTTTCTCCAATTCCGGATATTCTCGGCCCTGCTCCATCTATCAGCCTTCTCCCCACTCCTCCTCCACTGCACACCCTCCTTCTGTCCGCTCCACAAACAGGAAACAAATACAGCTTCAAATTTATTTATTTATTTATTTTATGGAGGAAAAGAGACCACACAACCTGAACAGACATCACAAAAACCCAACCGAACTAAACTCTGTAGACAGAATGATCCCCAATGTATAGAAATTTCCCCTTAAGAGTCTCACCCCAATTCTGGGTGTCAGGAGTGCCCCTGATGAATAGGATGTTCGATCTGAAAGTGACAGCCAGGCCCTCAGCTGGGAAACGTGAGGCCATCCTCGTTCTTACAACTGCCTGGAGGTTGCGGGGATGGTCTTGTATCTAGGTGGATTCCATGAGTTAGAGAACGCGGTGGACTGGCTGGGAGGGTTTTTCATAGTTCCTTTCCTATACAAGTATGCTGAGCTCTTATGAGTATACAACACTATGGTTGTTCAAAAGGTTTGCCCATCCTAACATAAAATATCCTGGGGGTCTGTTAAGAAATTAATCCCAGGGTGCCTGGATGGCTCCGTCTTTTGGTTCCACTCTTCATCTTGGCTCGGGTCTCGATCTCGCAACTTCAAGTCCCACATTGAGCTCTGTGCTGGGTGTGGGACCTACTTTAAAAAAAAAAAAAAAAGGTAAGAAGGAAGGAAGGAAGGATTGGAACCCTGGCTTGTGTGTACTTGTGGGAAAGAGAAAGATGGAGGGGGTTGGAGCATCCAAAGGAAAAAAAAACACCCTTAAAGTCAGAACCCACTGAAATGGAGTTTACTGTCTAACCAGGACCCCTTGTGAGCATCCATGTCTGTGCTACAATCAGTGTTGGCCAGGAGCTGGCAGTGGGCAGCCCTATCACCTTGGTCCCCTCTCCTCCCTCGCTGGCTGTGCTCCAGGGCCCTGGCCTTGCCTGGGTTTCCCTGCCAGGCCCCACAGCCCGTGCCTTGCAGTCCCAGCCCAAGGTGAGCCAGGTCAGCTGACCACACTGGCCTTTTGTGGGGGGACAGATATTGCTTCAACTGTTGAAAGCGGGTTATCTGCTTGTGGTGGGTGAGGTGTAGTGTATTAAAGCCACAGAACAAAGGTGTGAAGGGACTGGTTTAGCTCTTGAGTGAGGGAGACGAGGCCCTGGGTTCTGAATGTCTGCTCTGTTCTTGGGATTCCAGCTCTGTTTTTGTTTTAAGGGTGTACGTTTCTCTCTTCCTGCCCTCTAGCCTGTCCCAAGCAGAGGTGGGGGCCTGGGCCTGTGGGTGGGCAGGGAATCATTAGGGCTGTCTCCCAAGCCCACAGCCTGCTTTCACACTCTGTGGCCCTTGCCAGGCCTTGGGCTGTGGAGCCCGGGGCCTCACGGAGTGCAGCAGGCCTTTGCATTCTTTCTTTCTCAGGCCTCCCCGGGGCCACGCCAGGATATGGTGCAACTCATGGGCGATGAGGTGTGGGTGGCCGCAGGTGTTCTCCTGCATCTGAGACAGGGAGGCAGCTGAGACCAGCCTGCCAGCCTTCTCCGCACCTTCCATGGCCAGCTTCCTAGCCTGATTTCGAAGCCCTTTCAGTGGAGCAAAACCATGGGTTCTAAATAGAATTATTTGAACTGAAGAACTTCACACTGTTCTTTCTCTTGGGGCAGAAAGATAGGGGTGTAGGTGGGGGATGAGAATAGAGGGAAGTGTGGGAGATTACTAAAAAAAAAAAAAAATTGAAAGAGGGAAAGGAAAGGGACCCAAGTTATAATGGTAATCAGGGCCAGTTCATCAGAAGACTTAAGAAAATCTGACATCTATTGTAACTCTTCTAACTGTGTAATTATATGGCTTTTGGAAGGTGAATTATTAACCTGATTGTCCATAACAACCATTGAGTAAATATACAATTAGAGATTGCCAAAATTGTACAGTGAACTGATGGGCCAGCAGCCACTTTCAAGGGGCTGTAATCATCTCCTGGGTCAAGGCTGACCCAGAGGTTCCTTGCTTAGTGAATCATTTACTGGAGAGACCTCAATGACCTGGGGGAGGGAAGGTTCCCCTGGTCACTGCTGGCACCGGAGCAGCTCCTTCCAGCCAGCTGGTGGAGAATAAAGAGGTCTCTAACATGAAGAAAAGTCCACTGAGCAGCGCTCAAGTTCTGAGTGTTTATTGAGAGGCTTTTCTCTGCCCAGGATGGTGTCGGGCCATGAGAGGTGGACAATACAGTCTTGGTTCTCGGAAGCCTGGCTGTTTAGTGGAGGAACCCATGCTGGTGGAGGCACGATGATCGCGGAGGGCCCTGGGCCCAGGAGAAATGTAGTGCAGAGCTGAAGACTGTGGAATGGCATAGCCTTTGTTGTCCCCTTTATTGTCTAACTAGGACCCTTTGTGAGCATCCGTGTCCCCAGTCCTAGGTGTGTGGGGGGGTAATCTCAGTGGGGCCTCCTCCTGGGGAAGTCCGCAGCCCGTTCCCACTGAGGAGCCAGCCTGTGTCAGCCCAGAGCCGCAGGCCATAAATGCAAAGTACTGTTGAACAAAAGCAGCTCTTGAGTGAGAAAGCTGAGTGGAGGTGTCCCAACCTGTCAACTTCAGATTTCTTTCCTCCTCCCCATAAATCAAAAAACGGTTGGTGGAAGGGAGGGACAGAAGCGGTTCATTTTCAGATTTTGTAAGAAAATAAAATCAAATCAAAAGAACCTGTCCCACGCTGATACCTTACATGCCAGGTTTGAGCCTGAGGCAAATTTTTGTGGCCATGTAATAAGCCTCTTTAAAATGGTGACAGACCCTTGACTCTTTGCCTTGAATTACACTGATAAAAGACATTTTATTGCGTTAGAGCTGGGGCAGGAGTACAGGACGGTTCTTGCCTGGTCGGCCTCTTTGAAACCACGTCAGCTCTGCTGTCCACACTCCCCACCGCCTGACAGGGTTTGAGCACCATGGCGGCGGAGATCTGTGGGTCTGTGACAGAGGGGGCTTTCTACCCAGCAGTCGAAAGTTGAGGCTCTGGAAGTAAAAGGATTTTAGCCTGAGGGGCTTGTTAGGGAGAGTGGAGTGTCTCCGTTCTTAGTAGACATAAGAGACCTTGACATAGGTGGCTTTAGGGCCATCTCACAGTTAGGACGGCCAGGAAATAGAGCACAGCTGGGAAAAGGAACCCTCTCAGACCTCATTTCCCTGGTTGTCTTAGAGATATTCCACAGGCAAAACGGTTCCGGGGTCTCCCTTGTAGTGTTGGGCCCCTTTATGCTTCCTTGATCCCTATGGAATAGGGACGGGGGATTGTGGCCCGTTGCCCAGGGAGGCCAGGCCTCCACTGGCTGAGCCCCCAAGCGAACCTGTTCGCTGGGTAGAAAGGACTTGAGATGGTGCATTCTTGGTTCGAAGAGCTTGGAGGTGTCTGATCACTTTGGGTATCACCGTGGCTGAATCAACAGAATTAGTAAAGGCAAGAACGGCAAGCAACACCCACCCTGTGGCTGGATTGGGAACTCTTGAATGAGGGCAGATGATACATGTGAGCCTCTCCTTTTTATTCAGGAAATTCTTTCCAGGTTGGTTAGTGGTATAAAGGAAGGATTAGAAATTGGGTAAAAAGCCAGGAAAATAACTAGGAAGCCAAGAAAATAGGCTTCAGATGAATAGGCTATGTCCTCCTCTCCTTTGTTCTGTGGGATTCTGCCAGGGAGGTTAGGGCTGAGGCCAGAGCTTCGCTGCTCTGTGCCCAGAAGGAGGGAAGGTGCTGAGGGAAGATGGTAGCAGAAATTGGAGGAGCTTGTGGGCGGGTAGAGGCCTGTTTCTGAAAGAAGGAGTAGCTGCCTTGGGATGAGGCCTGGCCTCACAGGACCAGAACCCTCCTTGATTCAATCTCACCTCAGGCGAGAGGGCAGCCTAGTTTTGTTCCTGAAGAAATGTCAGAGCCTGACCTGCTAGACCATTTTTTTTCTTTTTAGTTTGTAGAGCTTTGAAGCCTTAAATTAGTTCTCATAATTTCCGAGCACTTCTGTATTAACCATAGGACATAATAAGTTTTAATTCTGGAGGATGGCCAGTTCTGGTTCTAAGATCCTGGCCAAGATTGTCATAGAGCCTTTGGCCTGAAGAGTATGCCTTCCCCACTGCCTCAGACACATGTGCACACACGCACACACACGTACACACTACCTTACAGTCCCACGACGGCAAGTGATTGCGGTAAATGGCATTAAGTCTTGTGTCTAGACAGCACACTCTCCCTTGGCTCACCTTGAGGGCTCCTGAGGTGAGTGCTGATGAGGGGCAAAGCTTGGCCCTTGGCCCCCAGGAAGGTGAATGGGACTCTGAGCTCCAGCCCTGCCATCATGACTTGCAGCAGGATGCTTTTGGCATCTTCTGTTTCCTCCTTGCGGAGGTGAGGATAACACCTTCCCTCATCACACAGGATTACTGTAGGGCCAGAATGTGAGGAGGATGTTTTGGGAAGAAGAGAAACCTCCCCACGGAGGCCAGGACACCCTTCCTTAGGAAGGGCCAGTCGGGAAGGCTGGGCACAGCCTTGGTGGGGCTACCTGTTCTTTGGAGCCCCCTTCCCACGAATGGTTCCACAGATCAGTCCTGGAAGATAAGACTAGAAAATTCTCCAGCTCCTTGGGTAGCCAACCATGCCTCTGTCCTCCCTTGTCTCTCCAGCACCACAGTGCCCCAGCCTGCCGACCTCTTCCTCCGCAGCACCCAAGAACACCTGAAAACATCAGGGATCTCTTTATGAGTGCCATACTTAGTTTTCTTCAGCTTGTTCTGGTATTTTCTTGGGACTGATGAAAATGGTGGCATGGAGGCAGAAGTTATGTTTGCCATGAGCTGACACAGATAAAAAGGCTCGTGGTGGCCTCTTCAGAGTAATTTGGGAGTTGTGTGTTCTGTCAGCTTTGATAGACAAGTCCTCTGCTCTGGCTGGTGTTATCAGAATTAAACGTTTGCTGAGCAAATGGTCAGTTTTGCTGGAGCCATCTTTCTGGCCCAAATGCCTTTCCCTCCTTTCAGTGCAAAATGTTCATTCCACTCTCCTCAGGCATCTAATACTTAAATCTGGAGGAAACTCAAGGGTGGTTTCCACATCTTTCCAGGTGTCTGGGACCATGATTTTCCATCCTTTTCTTCACTTCTCCTGTGGGGGGGTGGGGAAGGGGTGTGAGTGGTATCTGTGAGTGTCTTTGTGGGAAGCGGGACCCTCTGGGTGACAGAAAGGAAGTCAGGGCAGCTCCTTGGTTCATTGCCTCCTTCTCACCACGAAGGTATTGGACTGAGCCCCACCTTAAGGAAACCCAATACCCACAAAAATCTCATCAATGGCAACTGATAAATTAGAGGGTGATTTTTCACATTACAGAAAGATTGTTAACTTTTCAAAAGGTTTCGCCACAGGGTTCCTTTAAATAGTGAGCTCCCCCACTGAATTTAAAGTGTTTGTTTACAGATCATTAACTACTTGACAGAGAGGTTGGGGAGGGGGTGGAGGAAGAAGCACTTAAAAGGTAAAATGTTAGAAGCCCTGCCAATTTTCGATGGGCCTGGAAGGGTGATGAAATATCTCTGAAATTATGTCGGTTAGCAAATGTGATTCCGTTTACAGAAACTCACTTTACACATGGCTTTCCAGGAAACCTTCACATTGGTTGAGGGCAGGGACCACAGGACCCTGGGGCTTGCTGCCCTGGTTTGGGGTGGCTGGGAGAGGATCCCCAGCTTTCCTTAGAGTCCTGTGTGTGCCTTCACGAGCTGTGGGTGCCAGGCCCTGGCATGACGCCGAGCTTTGCCACTGGCCGTCTGGCACGGACAGCTGAGACCTTTTCCCTTGACATTTAGCCTGAGTTTGTGAAAAGTTTTTTCCTGGTTCTCTGTGACCTTCAGTCTCTTTGGCTGTGGACCCACCTAGGTTTCCTCCTTGAAGCTCAAACAGGTGAGCTTGGCAAGATTGTGCCCCAGGAAGCTGAAATCCACCTCCAGGCCTACTTTCTGAGCCTAAGAATTAGGCTGGCAGCTCTACCCAGCCTACACTGACCTGTAGCTTCCTCCTATTCCCTGCATGGACACGAGGGACCCAGGCCATCCTGGCCAGTGTTTAGGATAACCCTGTAACAGGTCTCTTCAGTGCATCCCAAACTCCTGTCCTAGATCTGCTCTCAGTGAGACTCTAGGCAGCCTGGGAAACAGCAGGGAGAAATCATCCATGGGATCCAGTCTTCTCTTTTTAAGGACAAGAAAACTTATGGTCAGAAAGGGGAAGGGATTTACTCAAGGTCATGCACAGCTGGTGAGTGGCAGACCTGGGACCGAAGACTCTGAATTCCTGACTTTGTGCCAGCAGCTCAGAGGAGTGAGGCCCTGACATCCTGAAGGAACAAAAGAATCTGGAGAGTGAGGGTCGGTGTGGTTCATGGGCCTGGCGTCTTTGAAAGTAGTTCTCCTATTCTCCCAGATAACCTGAGAAAGACTCCAGGTAGAAGGAAACCCGTATATGCACGTGTGCAAACACACACACACACACACACACACACATACACACACACACATGCGCACGCGCACGCACACCCCAACACCCCACTCCAGACAAGCAAAATCCTCGAATAAGGACTCAGAGTGTGTGTGGGGAGGAGGGTAAATGTACCCCTGCCTTCCCCATGGCTTTGAAGAGAAGAAAGGGGGGAAATTTGGAAGGAAGGTCTAGTTGATGATTGAAGAGACAGAGCAGGGTAGGAAAATCTCCACATTTTTTGCACAGTCATTTGTTGAAAATGTGTCAGCAAGTACAAGCCCATCTTACACTGTCAGTGATGCATCTGAAATAGATTGTTTGAGCCAGGGAGGCAATAATGCAAAGAAGAACGTGGTTACCACCACTTGTTTGTCTGACTCAGAGAAATAAAACAGTGAATTCTGCCTTGTTGGACCACCCAGACCACCCACCATTCATCAGGGGAGAAAAATGGAGGTGAGGGGTGGGGGGACAAAACAGGGCAGGTGATCTTTCATGAAGAGTTTCACAAGCGTCTGCGTGGCTCTGGTCCTTATTTTAAGAAAATGTGATATTTGGGGGGCTCCTGGGTGGCTCAGAGGGTTAAGCCTCTGCCTTCGGCTCAGATCATGATCTCAGGGTCCTGGGATTAAGTCCCACATCGGGCTCTCTGCTCAGCGGGGACCCTGCTTCCCCCCTCTCTCTCTGCCTGCTTCTCTGCCTACTTGTGATCTCTCTCTCAAATAAATAAATAAAATCTTAAAAAAAAAAAAAGAAAATGTGATATTTGGAAGTATGAACTTGTCAAAGCTGAAGACTTCACAGAAGTCCTCAGAGGGTTTATTTAGATGAACAGATCCTCTGTTGTCAGCTGAATGGATTGGTGTACAATATTTTGATTTAAATGTGACTACGTGTTGGGCCCCATTTGCTGTGTGCACGTCTTGGCCTTTGCTCCCCTGAGCATCTGTACCTGCTTTTGCTTTTGTCTAGAAAGTCCTTCCTCTTGGCTCCCCAGGTGCAGTTCATAAGCTACCTCTTCCTTAAAGCCACTCTCTTCCCTTTCAAGTGGAAGTAATTTCTCTTCCTTTGAATTTTCATAGCGGTTTATCTGTGGCTCTCTCATGACACACTTTCTGCATGGGAGTAGAGAGATTTCTGTCCAGGCCTTATCTTCTCTGCTAGTTGAAGGCTGCCATGGGGAAGTCTGTGTCTGGGTTTTCTTTGTCTTACCCACAGACGCTAGCCTGTTGCTTTGGGCCTCATAGGCCCTCAGTAAATAGTTTTTGAATGAATGCATGAAAGAATGAATGAATGGAATTAACCTGGGCGGCATGTTTTGCGTAGTGAAGTACACAGTTAAACAAAGAGAAAAAAAACCATCCTAAGACAATTTGTCTTTCTATAGCTGCCCTTCCCGTCTCCTTGATAAGTTCCACCATTCGAAGGCAAAAGCTTAAAGTGTAATAAAAATTTATCTAATTCACAATCAAGTGAAAATACTTTGGGCCCAAAGCCAAAGAATATTATTGGAGTGCACTTTTTAAACACCCTAAATTTAACCAGCTGGAATTCTTTTTTTAAGTACCATCCTATTCAACCTTTTGAAATGAAGGATTTGCCTTTTAGTGGGAAATCTGCATTTCAACACAAAGATGGAGCACAATGTCTTTGGTTTAGTTATTCTTCAGAAAAGCAAGCTTTTTTTTTCTTCTTTTCTGAATTATATGCTTTGCTTATGTTAAAGACACAGATTGCAGAAATTTTGTTTAGGCCTGACAGATTGGTAGCTTGCATTTTTTACATTTTTATAGATAAAGGGGCATGAAAGGTGTCATCTCTCCTCCCTTTATTCAGTGAATTCCTAGGATAAGAACTCAAAAGGTGAACTTACTTTTTAGATAGTCAAGGCTCTGGTAAGAGGATAGAATTGGTCAAAAAAGAAGAGTTTTTAATGTATAATTGATGAAATGGAAGTCCCCGATGAAGTATCAAGGAATGTAGAGATCACGAACAAGTTTCAGCAAAGAAATTCTGTTAAGTGTGGTATCTCTAGAATTCTCGCTTGCTTTCATGTGTAGAGGATACACTTTTTAAAGAGCGTCCAATTTGGTAAAACCTTAGTAAAAAAAAGCAATGATGGAAAAAATGCTCATGTAAATGCTCATGTATAGAACAAAAGGTAATGCAATTTTGACAACATCAGAAGGTTAATTAAACAGTCTGTTAGCGATGATAAACCTGGCACATTTTCAGTTTAGATTGACATGACTCCAGACATAGGCATAGCTAATGTTTGCCCTCTAATACTGTGCTAAGTCACAGAATCTGAGAGAGAGGAGCTGGTATCTACTGTAAACAGAAGGTCAAGAGCTAGAAAAACGTTTAGTGGATTTGCTTTCCGGTTAAAGAAGCCTCTGTCCCAGACTAGCGGCACTGTTGTTATTTTTGTGGTTTGGATCCACTAATATTGATAGAACTGGAATTGGTTCATTCAGCAATCTGTCCAAACTTTCAGGATGCATTTGAAGTGTAGTCTGTAAGTTGGCTACCGGCTGGGGTAAGAGGGGATTGGAGAATTTTGGAGCTGCGACAGAGGGTCAGTGTCCTTTTGGCCTATCACCTAATACTGCGTTTCTCTCCCCATCATGGCGGGTTGTCATTCTCTTCTTGGAGCCCCAGAGTGAATGGGAGGTGATGGCTTCCCAGGGTAACCCATTCTACTTGGGGACATCCCTATTCCTTTTGTGCCCTACCTACTTGGAAAAACAAGGAAGTTTTCTAAAAATATATGTTCAAGGGGCTCCTGGGTGGCTCTGTCAGTTAAGCCTCTGCCTTCAGCTTGATCCCAGGGTCCTGGGATGGAGCCCTGCGTTGGGGTGTCTTCTTGGTGGGGAGCCTGCTTCTCTCTCTCCCTCTGCCTGCTGCTCTACCTGGTTGCACCCCTTCTCTCTTTCTGTCAAATAAATAAATAAAATCTCTTTAAAAAAAAATATGTTTGGGGCACCTGGGTGGCTCAGTTGGTTAAGCGACTGCTTTCAGCTCAGGTCATGATCCTGGAGACCCGGGATCGAGTCCCACATTGGACTTCCTGCTGGGCGGGAAGCCTGCTTCTCCCTCTCTCAGCCCCTCTGCTTGTGTTCCCTCTCTGGCTGTGTTTCTCTCTGTCAAATAAATAAATAAAATCTTTAAAAAATATATGTTCAAGAAATGAAATCTATGTACACGCATATACACTGTAGTAAACATCAAACATCCATACGTCCGTGTACTCTAGAGAGGCCTGGGGACTCAATACCTGATAAAGGAACACTACCAGAACAGTCATCAAGTGTGTTGTAAATGATGCTTTGTGCTTAGCTGTTTGGGCACCTTTGTAGATCGGCAGTATTACTTGCCGATGAGAAGACTACAACGTGGCTGCGTTTCATACCCAGTGATTAATTTCAGAAGCAAACGGCATGGCAATAATAAAGGATCTTTGAGATGTTCTTAAGGAAACCTAAAACTTGATTTAAGGACCTTAAATTCCAGGGACATCCCCTAGGGTTTATAGAGCTCTGCATCCAATGTTGGTACCCACTGTATATAGAACTGTAAAGTGACCGATGTAAAACATTAAATCAAAACCATTCCTAATTTACGGCAGATTTTTAATGAGACCTGAAAAATAAGATTCATTATTTTTTATTCAGCTGTAAAGACACATTGCAACTTAACCATGCATAAGGCATTTCCAAGGCCCCAAGTGGAAATTCTGGGTCTCTAGAGACCTTTGTGAACCAGAACAGCTTTAAACACCTTTAGCCAGAAGCGTGCAGGCATTTGAAAAGACTGATCCGGAGGAGGGCAATACATCATGATTGTGAGTCCAGACAAGGAAACAGAGCCCAGCTCCTACTCCATCCATGCCGTGTGCCACAGCTGCTTTCTCAAACATGTCAGCTTGTGTGGAAGTGGTGAGGACACCATCTGTCAGACATAAACTGGTTTGGATGTTGACTTGTGCAAAGAGCATCCCCTTGTTTGATGGAAAGCTTGGGTCTGTTCTCTGCCCTGTCAGTGAGGAAGGGTGGCCTGGGGATTCCACGTGAAGGGATTCTTAGGTATGTCCCAGGCTTGCTCTGTTTTTGACTGTTGTAAAGCAGGTGAGTCCCAGACGGAAGGGACAACAGTCTCATACGTAGCCTTCTGGCTCTCTGCCAGAGGACCATGCTTCCAGCTTCCATGCCTCCCCTTGCCCTAAAACAGAGGGATTCCACTGGAACCGGGCATATACATCGCCTGGAGGAGTTATTCAACATAGATGTCTGTGCGGGTCCCTACCCCCTGGTGTTATGCAGGAAGTCTGAGGTGAGCCTGAGAATTTGCATTTCCAGCAGGCTCCCAGGTGACACCAATGCTGGGCCTCCGGTCTGCACTTTGAGAACCGCTGCCCTGTGAGTACCACCAAGGAAACAAACGAGACTGTAGCCAGACTGCTCACTTTCCAGCCCACCACTCCCTGGGGAAAGTGAAGAGCCAAGGCAAGTGGGGGAGGTTCAGGCAGGTAGAGCTGCTCGTTGAGTGCGGTGCTTAGAAGTGTTCATTGTGAGACTTTGCCTAAAACATGTTGAAATCATTGAAAGCATCACAGCAAAAAGTTAAACCCTAGGGAGGCTATTAACAATTTTGCATTTCCAGTTCCTGTGTGAATGTTGACTGCTTACCAAGAGGAATGTGTTCATGGGTGAGGCTGCAGAATCAGCTGGGGTTCCCCATTGCCTTTGTTTTGACACTCTTCCTGGAGGAAGAGGAATGCAAGGATGGGTCTTTCTAAGCAAGACAGTGTCAATATCTTGTTAAGCTGATAGGATCAGTTAGTCTCCCTTCAGCTGGCTAATGCTGCAAGGGAAGTAGAGGTAGAGGTTGGAGGCAGTGAGGTCTGGGCTGAGGGCAAGGTGGAGGGGTGGGGAGCTAAGCAGATCAGGAGTTGTTTCCCAATTTTGAAGCCAACTCCGTTTTTTTGGACCCTTCGAAGGGCCCACTCAGCACCTCTGGGTTGGACTCTCTCCCAAGACGTCGTTAGGTGAAATTATTTCTCTTAATGGGCCGTGAGAAAGGGAACCCTCCTCACTGGCACTTCTTGGGCAGGAACCAAGGGAAGAGATTTTTCCCAGAGAAAAGCATTGGATGGGAAGTCAGGAAACTCACTCCGATCTTCACTTTAACCGTCCGCATAGCTATGGGCCAGCCATTTCATTTTTCAAGGCCTCAGTTTCCCCATGTGTAAAAGGAAGGTGTAAACTTGAGGATCTTGAAGGTTTTTTTTTAACAATTCAAAAGCCAAAAGCAGCATCGTGGTACCAGATACCCAGATACTGTCCCTGACGAACCCTCGCTTTGCCACGTGGCCTGGCCCTGTGGAAAAGCGACCAGCCTGCTGCCCCCGAAAGCTCAGCTTGCTCAGGGCTGACAAGTTTGTAGGCAGGTTTGCCAACGGAAGGTAAATGCAAGCGGTCAGGCCTGGATCAGGCTAAGAGCCCTCCCATTTCTTGCTGGAGGCCTATCAAGGCACCTTGTGGCTCTTCTCAGGGGATGTGACAGGGAGTTTGAAGTCAGACTGCCCCTGTGCGGGGGTCCAGGTCCCTTGCTGCATTTCTGCCAGGGTCACAGAGCTGCCTCAGTTGTGTGGGTCTCCGAAGAAAAGGGTTTCCTTCTTGGTCTCAAGTTGAGCAAACTTAGGAAATGGCTAAGGCAAAGAGCAAGTGCAAAAATGGGTTCTCAGACTTCTTGTTGAAAACACAATGTATAAATCTGTAGTTAATTTTATCCTCTACTCTCAATACCGTGTTTATAATATAAGCAGTCAAATGAAGACATACTTTTTTTTTTTCTTTTTAAGTCCAGTCTTTGCACTTTTCATGGGTTCATTTTGTGGTATTTATTTTGTTTGGGGTTAGAGCAGAGGATATGCCTCTCGAGATGGTCTCTGAGAGAAGACCCCCCTTTGCAGGCCTGGTAACAACAGAGTATAAGGTCTTCCACGAGCACCAGGCCATTGTTACCCACTGGGCTCCCCATGAAAGGAAGTCTTGTGCTGACTGCCCTGGCTGTTCTTGGCAGCGTGAATCTCTATAAGGAGAACAGGATGTATTTTACACTTGAGACCTGCTATCCTAGAGTCTAACAACAACACTTTTAAGTGCTCTTAATATTAAGCTAATGGAAAACATACTCTGTTTACTCACCATCAAAGTCTGTTTTTCTTCTCTTCCTCCTCCCCCAATCATCACAGCCTTCCAGCCTCTAGAACACACTGAGTGTCTCCTGCTCCATCGATCCTACACTCTGTCTCAAGGTTGACCTCTCCATGCTTGGTTAGCTCAAGGTGGACTTGGAAAAACTAGGAACTTACCACATAAACCATATAATCCCCAGGTTGCACAAACCAAATATTTCCTTTCTCACAAAAGTCTCAGTGCTAGAAATGCTTGATTTACCGCTAGATTTATGTTTATTAGTGTGAGAAGTCATTTCTCCTCGCCAGAGAGTGACTAAGTGCAGTAGAATGGAGAAGGTGGGCCACTTTTTCTGGGTGCTTGGTTCTCTCCTTGTCACGTAATAGGATTCCTCACCCTCGAGATGTGGACTTAGCCAAAGTTATTTGGACCCCAGAAGTCTAATCTTTATATTCCACTGCTCTGTGTTGTAAGAAGCCGTGTCTATGTGGGATATTCCATTGATCCAATTCTAGCGTGTCATCCAACCAAGTCCAGAATACCCACAATTTCCGTGTCTTTGAGGGTGCTGTCCTAAGTACAGCTTGGGAAGAGGGAGCAATGGGACTGGGAAGGCAGAATGGGCCTCTCTATTCTAGAAGAAATGATTCACAGATCCACTCAGTTCCTACTTGCATATTGTTTTTTGTTTGCATTTGTCTTGTAAAGTAAATGTACGCATGTAAACCAGCCTTGCAGATAAATCCCCTCCGTTTTGCCCATCTACCCCCTAATATTGCCAGTTTTCCCCCTTGCTCTTTACACATCTCGTATTGTAAAACAATAAACAATAACAAAGAAGCAAATGAACCAAAGACCATTCCCCCAACTAAAACAAACCCCTTCTCTTTTGTCTAAAAAGACCGAAATCAGAAACAAAACAAAATTGTGGCTGTTTTTTCTGATGCAGGCCTTGGGCCTGTTGACTATCTGCAAGGCTGTTGTAATGATGTTCATCTATTTTAATGGAATTGAAATGTGATATCCTGTGGTTTACGATGCACATTGTTTATAGCTTTAGTGCTTGATTTTGGGTTTCTTTCACAGATAAACTTCTGCACTGGAGGGGCCTGTCCTCCCCTCGTTCTGCACACGGAGCTCTAATCCCCACGCCTGGGATGAGTGCAGAATATGCCCCGCAGGGTATTTGTAAGTTGAGCATTATTTCTTCTACAAATTTCCATGTGTATAAAGATGAGAGTTTCTAGAAATTACCTTTACTTTTTAAGTACTGAAAAGAGTTACTTCCAAAACACATTGGCATTCTCATCTGCATTATTCCATTACTCACTTGGCACCCTTTCCCCCACTCCACCCGACCCCCTCCTCTTTTTCCCTTTCCTTTTTTGTTTCTTTCCTTACTGGAAACATGGAGCTGACAGCAGCTCATCCCTGGGGGGCGGTGAAAGAGGGGTCGCTGGGGAGGTGGCCTCCCCGGGGTCTTATCTGTCTCCATGGCGGGTGACCATATACTATCTGTGTGTTCAGGGCCGATTTTATTGCTGGACCTTCGCTTGCATGGCCTCATTTAGGACTTGGAGTCTATTCTATGGAGTACGTGTTAGCAGAGGCCAGAACCAAAAGAAGTCAGTGTAGAGTTACTCTAGAGTTGTGCTCATGGATGTGATATATGCATTTGCATGTGTAATGAGGCATGATATATTTGTGTATATATACATGATGCATTATATATGTGCATACATGTACAGTTTCTCCTTATTTTTCTCCCAGTTTTAGAGACAAATGCATAGCATTGTTGCTTAAATCCAAAGATCCCATCACCACCCCCATCACTACCATTGGCACCATCCATGTACTTGTTCAAACCAACTTTTATGCTGGGGAAATGTTTATGAAATGTAGATTTGTATGTTCATGAAAATGTGTTTGAAAGATGTTGTTTTAGAAGGTAATAGAGTTTGCTTTTCTATGTAGTAACAAATGATATGAGTCATGCATGGCTACAAAGTCGGATGGGGGTGGGGGTTGATTCTACCCCAAACACGAAAAGCAACTTCCAGAAAAAAAGAAGTGCGGCATCTAACTTTTATTCAAGGCATGTATTTTTATTTTGAAAGTCTGTGAAAACTAACCTGTTGTGGACAGCAGAAAATGAAAGGTAGATGTCACGGAAGGAAAAGAACAAGATGCTGCAGGTGTTCAGCTAGAGAGGGGA
Organism: Spilogale gracilis; assembly: GCA_004023965.1. Classification (NCBI taxonomy): domain Eukaryota; kingdom Metazoa; phylum Chordata; class Mammalia; order Carnivora; family Mephitidae; genus Spilogale; species Spilogale gracilis. The sequence continues at coordinate 76,356 of PITA01005077.1, read as the reverse complement.
CTGGTGTTTAGGTGGGAGAGGTCAGGTAGAGCTAACCATCCTGCAAATGGTGTCTGCAGGGCAGGGCACGCCCCCTGAGACCAAATTTGAAGCCTGTTGTTTGTTTTGTTAACTCCTAGGTAATCCTAGGTAACAAAGACTTATTGTGTGAATTTCACAAGTCCTCAAGTCCTGAGGGTTGGGCGGTGCAGGGGTTAAAAACACCGCTTCTGCCACCCCCTCCCCAACACCAGGCTGGGCCTAAACCTGGCTTAGGTCACAGATTGCAGAGAGTTTAGGGGGTTGGACTCATGGTTTCGAGTCCCTACATGCTGACTGGGTGGGGAGAGCCCTCCTCATTTGGCTGGGGGTGCCTGGGGCCCCGCACTGGGCCGTGGGAACAGAACCACCCGTGGAGGGAAGGGGAAAGAAGGGAGTGGGGCTGTAGAGAGAAGGGTGGAGCTGAGTGGCCACAGGCTGCTGGCTGGGGAAACAGTTCAGCCCTCTTTCTTCTACTGACCCTCCTGAGGGCAGGGAGTTGATTTGAGGGCTGGGAAACTAGGAGCCTGATACAGAGCCCTTGTCTTCTCCCCCTCTTCCCGCAAAGGGAAGTTCCTAGTTTGCTGGTGCCCATGCTGGCAGGGGCAGTTTAGGAGTGACCAGACAAGGTATGTGGAGATGGGTTGTGGAGTTCCAAAAAGCTCTCCAGCAAAGCTGACACCCCCCCCCGCCC
>PITA01005077.1:28713-75544 GCA_004023965.1 Spilogale gracilis | reverse complement strand
TTCTGGAAGTGCTTCTGGGCATGCAACGTGGTCAGGCATCGTGCTAGGTAACTCATCAAGCCTGGGAGTAAGGAAAACTCACATTCCTGTCGGTTCTGGTAGTTTACATATGGCTTTTGTATACATCTGTCAACTGAGGCTCACAATTCTTTCAGGTACTATTTTTATGTTCATTTTACAGATAGGAAACCTAAGGGTCAAAGAAATGAAATTACTGGTTCAGAGCCATAAGCTGGTAAATAGTAGGCCAGGGGTCTGGTGTCAGACCTTGTTCTTCTAAATCCTGGGGCTTAGATCACATGACTCTTTAGCATTGGTAACAAATTAAAAACAGGGTTACTCCTTTCTGTACAGTAAAATTAAATAAAATAAAATAACAGCCAGTAGGTGAGCTAATAGCCAGTTTTAACTGTTTGCTGCCTGGCAGTTCCTACGCTTGGGGCCAGGTCTCAGTTTATTGCTCTAAATCAAAACAATCCCCATGAATGCCCAATGAGGCTCTCAAATTGAGAAGTTGATTCTCGTCAGAGTAAATGAAGAATATTATTATATTTTACACGTCAATAAATCAATGTAGCCCTAATTTTGCCACGCAGGAAATCAATTCCGGTCTTTCTAAACCATCAAAGATGTTATGAACAAAGTAATTTCACAAATTATGGCAAGTAACACATTTATTGATGGCTGCAGTTTAGGAATTGAGAGTCTGTGAGCACCATGATAGAATATGGTGCACTGGCGTGAGCTGAGAGAAACACAGATTATATGGTGAAACTGTAATGCATCATTTGCTATTAGTGGACTGGTAATAATTACCAGTTTCAAAGCAGCTCTTTCAATGTAATCTTTAGTCTCAATCGTAACAGCCCTTCTCATTGACATTATGATTACACTAGCTGCCCTCATGATCTAGAATATAGAGTTGATAGGAATACTAAAATGCGATAGTGAAAACTGTATGTTGTATCCTCATTATAAGATGAAATGCCATCTTCTCTGACCTGATGTGTGAGAGGAGAGGGTAACGGCACAGTGCGAACATATTGTAGCATGATCACATCCCTGGCTCTGAAAACAAAATTTTAGGAAGTTCGGAGCAGCAAAATAAAACAGACTTTTCTCATTTAAGCCTTCTGGAGAGGGTACAGGTGAGATCCTTCATGTGGTGCTATATGCCGTCCCTTGCACGGTGCGTGCGAAACTGGCATTGCTAATTATGGGGCCAGCCCTGGGTTTCAATAGATTATAAGCTAAGATATGATTTTAAGGCATTTGGAGTGATGAAAGTGTTAAGGACTTGTTTCAGCTGACAAATCTCCTTTTTACTTATCCAATTCGGATTGTCAGGCTAAATGTATGATAATAACACAGAGTCCTAGAGAGGCAAAGGAGAAAGCCACGGAGGGTCACGTTAGTTGGAACCAGATCGTTTTTTTCCTGCCTATTTAGGACCCAAGTCATTGTTCAACAACAACAAAAAATTTATGAAAATACTCTCAATGATGCTTTTTATTTCCTTTTGAAGAGAGGAAGCAAACAAAAATAGGCAGATAATGTGATACTAATGTCAGCGTTTTCTTTCAAAATCTTTCTGCCTTTTTTTTTCTCCCTCCACATTAGGCAAATGTTGGAAACCTAATTTTGGTATCTTATCATCTAATCTTGTTAAAGAGATTTACCCAGGAGTGGGGTATATTGAGTGAGATTATAAATGCATTGTAAAGTAAATTACAAGGTCAGGGCAGGGAGTCCATTATTCAGACAAGTGCTTGAGCTAGGCCCACGTTTTGGAATGCAAGTGTTTGGGGCTCCCGAGAAGACCCTGCCAGCTTTTCTTTCTGACTTGCTAAATGGAGGAATCATAATTGATTAATTCCTCATTCCCACTCTTTAGCTCCATGGTAGATTTTTTGCGTTTAAAAAAAAGTTACTGATGCATACTAGCTGGGGGCCTTAAGTGACTGTCTAGTCCCCTTTTTAAAAGACAGGCTAAAGTTTATTTCTCGCTTGTCTTTCACGCACTGTCTTTTTTGGAATCTCTGGGAAGTTATCTGTTTTTCTCATCCTTGTCCTTTGGCCACCAACATTTGTGCCCTTTTTAATGCTGTCGTTGACTGGTAAACTGTTAGTTACTCCCTTGGTGTACATATATTTTTAAGTTTAGCTATCTCCAGAAATGAATGATTGTGAAGTGAAGCTGGCCCCTCTTTGCCAAAGTGGCATTTACGACTCTCGGGTTCTTTTCAGCGAGAGAGAAATAATGTGACTTAAGCAGGGCCCCTCTCCAGACGGCTTGGCTACTGGCCAAAGAGTTGACTAGCTGAACTGTATCTTTCTGTTTCTTTCTCAACTGGAGCTGAGGCTCAGCCGAGGGCGCAGGATGTTGTATAATTTGGTTCACGTTGTTAGCCTCTCAAAATAATGAGGAGGAGGATAGTGTAGCATTTCTCAGCCTGCTGCCCATCATGGTGCTGGCTGCTTTAACTGTTCTTAAACTAGGATGCTGTGTCTGCTTAAGTTGGCACCAGCCACTCCTCCGAACTTCTCCAGACTTGCATTTGTTTGACTGGGGGACAATCCTAAAGATTTGATACGGCCTGTTGGTTAAATCCGAATTAAATTTCTCTTTTGAGATTTTTTGTACCATCCCTTGAGATAAAAATGGGAGTTCCCTGTAGGGTGTCATGGACCTAGAATTGGGATCACTGATCCTCATGCAGGCTGGGATGTGAGAATGTCGCTAGTCTCTCTTCCACGGAGTTATTTTACGCATATCTTCTCATTTTTAACAATATCAACAATTAGTGTGTTTCAGGCTAAGATTAAAAGCATCTCTAGGGCCATAGAGAATTGTAATGAGTTGACCTTCTCTTTTTTGATATTTCTATGAAATGATTGCCTCTTTAGAAAGTTCGCCTGCCACCCAGGGGGGAATGGAACGATGGGATTTAGGACGCAGAGAAGTTTCCCTCGGGTCACCTTGTCCAAGTCCCTCCATTAACACATGAGGAAACAGAGGCACAGAGATGAAGTCGCTTGCCCCAGACCACAGTTGGCGAAAGACTGGGAAGCTCAAATGTTAGTGCTGAGATTCTCTAGAATGTAGGGCTCCTCATTCCCAAGCTTGAATTGGTCCAGATTTTTCTGCTCTGGAGACTGAATTTAAAATTCATAGAACTGAATGATATGGCCGAAAGACTGACTGGACAAATGTTTATTGGGCACCAGCCATCAGATGTGCCAGGCACCACTAGGCACTGGGACGAATAGGTCAGTGAGGGCTTAGGCCTCTGGGGTTGAAGGCTGGGGGCAGGGAAGCCTGGAGGTGAAACAGAAATAAGCAATTGCTAATGCCCTCCTCTGGGATCAAACATTGATGTTGGTGTTGTATTATTTTGCAGGTAAAGATGAGCCCAGCAGCTACACATGTACAACTTGCAAACAGCCATTCACCAGTGCATGGTTTCTCTTGCAACACGCACAGAACACTCATGGATTAAGAATCTACTTAGAAAGCGAACACGGAAGTCCCCTGACCCCGCGGGTTGGTATCCCTTCAGGACTAGGTGCAGAATGTCCTTCCCAGCCACCTCTCCATGGGATTCATATTGCAGACAATAACCCCTTTAACCTGCTAAGAATACCAGGATCAGTATCGAGAGAGGCTTCCGGCCTGGCCGAAGGGCGCTTTCCACCCACTCCCCCCCTGTTTAGTCCACCACCGAGACATCACTTGGACCCCCACCGCATAGAGCGCCTGGGGGCGGAAGAGATGGCCCTGGCCACCCATCACCCGAGTGCCTTTGACAGGGTGCTGCGGTTGAATCCAATGGCTATGGAGCCTCCCGCCATGGATTTCTCTAGGAGACTTAGAGAGCTGGCAGGGAACACGTCTAGCCCACCGCTGTCCCCAGGCCGGCCCAGCCCTATGCAAAGGTTACTGCAACCATTCCAGCCAGGTAGCAAGCCGCCCTTCCTGGCGACGCCCCCCCTCCCTCCTCTGCAATCCGCCCCTCCTCCCTCCCAGCCCCCGGTCAAGTCCAAGTCATGCGAGTTCTGCGGCAAGACGTTCAAATTTCAGAGCAACCTCGTGGTGCACCGGCGCAGCCACACGGGCGAGAAGCCCTACAAGTGCAACCTGTGCGATCACGCGTGCACGCAGGCCAGCAAGCTGAAGCGCCACATGAAGACGCACATGCACAAGTCGTCCCCTATGACGGTCAAGTCCGACGACGGCCTCTCCACCGCCAGCTCCCCGGAACCCGGCACCAGCGACCTGGTGGGCAGCGCCAGCAGCGCGCTCAAGTCTGTGGTGGCCAAGTTCAAGAGCGAGAACGACCCCAACCTCATCCCAGAGAATGGGGACGAGGAAGAAGAGGAGGACGACGAGGAAGAGGAAGAAGAGGAGGAAGAGGAGGAGGAGGAGCTGACGGAGAGCGAGAGGGTGGACTACGGCTTCGGGCTGAGCCTGGAGGCGGCGCGCCACCACGAGAACAGCTCGCGGGGCGCGGTGGTGGGCGTGGGCGACGAGGGCCGCGCCCTGCCTGATGTCATGCAGGGCATGGTGCTCAGCTCCATGCAACACTTCAGCGAGGCCTTCCACCAGGTCCTGGGCGAGAAACATAAGCGCGGCCACCTGGCCGAGGCCGAGAGCCACAGGGACACTTGCGACGAAGACTCGGTGGCCGGCGAGTCGGACCGCATAGACGATGGCACTGTTAACGGCCGCGGCTGCTCCCCGGGCGAGTCGGCCTCGGGGGGCCTGTCCAAAAAGCTGCTGCTGGGCAGCCCCAGCTCGCTGAGCCCCTTCTCCAAGCGCATCAAGCTCGAGAAGGAGTTCGACTTGCCCCCGGCCGCGATGCCCAACACGGAGAACGTGTACTCGCAGTGGCTCGCTGGCTACGCGGCCTCCAGGCAGCTCAAAGATCCCTTCCTTAGCTTCGGAGACTCCAGACAATCGCCTTTCGCCTCCTCGTCGGAGCACTCCTCGGAGAACGGGAGCTTGCGCTTCTCCACGCCGCCCGGGGAGCTGGACGGAGGGATCTCGGGGCGCAGCGGCACGGGAAGTGGAGGGAGCACGCCCCATATTAGTGGTCCGGGCCCGGGCAGGCCCAGCTCAAAAGAGGGCAGACGCAGCGACACTTGTGAGTACTGTGGGAAAGTCTTCAAGAACTGTAGCAATCTCACTGTCCACAGGAGAAGCCACACGGGCGAAAGGCCTTATAAATGCGAGCTGTGCAACTATGCCTGTGCCCAGAGTAGCAAGCTCACCAGGCACATGAAAACGCATGGCCAGGTGGGGAAGGACGTTTACAAATGTGAAATTTGTAAGATGCCTTTTAGCGTGTACAGTACCCTGGAGAAACACATGAAAAAATGGCACAGTGATCGAGTGTTGAATAATGATATAAAAACTGAATAGAGGTATATTAATACCCCTCCCTCACTCCCACCTGACACTTCCTTTTTTCACCACCCCCTCCCCCATCGCCCTCCAGCCCCATTCCCGGTAGGATTTTTTTCTAGTCCCATGTGATTAAACAAACAAACAAACAGAAGTAACGGAAGCTAAGAATATGAGAGTGCTTGTCACCAGCACACCTGTTTTTTTTTTTCTTTTTCTTTTTTCTTTTTCTTTTTTTCCTTTATGTTCTCACCGTTTGAATGCATGATCTGTATGGGGCAATACTATTGCATTTTACGCAAACTTTGAGCCTTTCTCTTGTGCAATAATTTACATGTTGTGTATGTTTTTTTTTTTTAAACTTAGACAGCATGTATGGTATGTTATGGCTATTTTAAATTGTCCCCGATTCGTTGCTGAGCAAACATGTTGCTGTTTCCAGTTCCGTTCTGAGAGAAAAAGAGAGAGAGAGAGAAAAAGACCATGCTGCATACATTCTGTAATACATATCATGTACAGTTTTATTTTATAACGTGAGGAGGAAAAACAGTCTTTGGGTTAACCCTCTACAGACAGAATAGACAGCACTGAAACAAAATCTCTATGAGCTAAATGTCTGTCTCTAAAGGGTTAAATGTATCAATTGGAAAGGAAAACAAAAGGCCTTGAATTGACAAATTAACAGAAAAACAAAACAAGTTTATTCTATCATTTGGTTTTAAAATATGTGAGTGCCTTGGAGCTATTAAAACCACCTTGATGGTTCTTTCTACTTGTTATAAACTTGTAGCTTAATTCAGCATTGGGTGAGGTAAGAAACCTTAGGACCTAGCATATAAGTCTATATTGTATTTCTCACAACAATGGCTACCTAAAAATATGACCCATTATGTCCTAGTTAATCATCATTTTCCCTTTAGTTTAATCTTATAAGCAAAACTGATTATACCAGTATAAATGCTATTTTGCTCCTGGTGAGAGCTTAAAAGAAATGGGCTGTTTTGCCCAAAGTTTTATTTTTTTTAAATGCTGATTAAATTGAATGTGCAACGTGCAAAAGCCCTGGAATACAATTAAATGCATTAGTAAGGAATTCATTTTATGAAGATAACTTGTTTTAAATGATGTCTGTTTTAAAAAATTCTGGCACCAAAAGAAATAGATCCAGATCTACTTGGTTGTCAAAGGGACAATCAAATGATAAACTTTAAGACCTCGTAGACCATATTAAAAAGAAGAGACTGACAATAAGGTTTGACAGAGGGTAATAGGGAAAAAAAATGTGATCCTTTAGCACAACGTGGTACTATTTGCCATTTTAAACTAGAACAGGTGTATAAGCTAATATTGATACAATGATGATTAACTATGAATTCTTGAGACTTGTGTTTAAATGTGACATTCTTAAAAAAGAAGAGAAAGAATTTTAAGAGTAGCAGTATATATGTCTGTGCTCCCTAAAAGTTGTACTTCATTTCTTTTCCATACACTGTGTGCTATTTGTGTTAACATGGAAGAGGATTCATTGTTTTTATTTTATTTTTTTACTTTTTTCTTTTTTATTAAGCTAGCATCTGCCCCAGTTGGTGTTCAAATAGCACTTGACTCTGCCTGTAATATCTGTATCTTTTCTCTAATCAGAGATACAGAGGTTGAGTATAAAAGAAACCTGCTCAGATAGGACAATTAAGTGCACTGTACAATTTTCCCAGTTTACAGGTCTATACTTAAGGGAAAAGTTGCAAGAATGCTGAAAAAAAAAATTGAACACAATCTCATTGATGAGCATTTTTAAAAAAAAAACTAAAAAAAAAACCTTTGCCAGCCATTTACTTGACTAATGAGCTTACTTACTCGGACTCAACATTGCAAGCGCTGTGAATGGAAAACAGAATACACTTAACATAGAAATGAATGATTGCTTTCGCTTCTACAGTGCAAGGATTTTTTTGTACAAAACTTTTTTAAATATAAATGTTAAGAAAAAAATTTTTTTAAAAACACTTCATTATGTTTAGGGGGGAACTGCATTTTAGGGTTCCATTGTCTTGGTGGTGTTACAAGACTTGTTATCCATTTAAAAATGGTAGTGGAAATTCTATGCCTTGGATACACACCGCTCTTCAGGTTGTAAAAAAACATACATTGGGGAAAGGTTTAAGATTATATAGTACTTAAATATAGGAAAATGCACACTCATGTTGATTCCTATGCTAAAACACATTTATGGTCTTTTTTCTGTATTTCTAGAATGGTATTTGAATTAAATGTTCATCTAGTGTTAGGCACTATAGTATTTATATTGAAGCTTGTATTTTTAACTGTTGCTTGTTCTCTTAAAAGGTATCAATGTACCTTTTTTGGTAGTGGAAAAAAAAAGACAGGCTGCCACAGTATATTTTTTTAATTTGGCAGGATAATATAGTGCAAATTATTTGTATGCTTCAAAAAAAAAAGAGACAAACAAAAAAGTGTGACATTGTACAGATGAGAAGCCATATAATGGCGGTTTGGGGGAGCCTGCTAGAATGTCACACGGATGGCTGTCATAGGGGTTGTACATATCCTTTTTTGTTCCTTTTTCCTGCTGCCATACTGTATGCAGTACTGCAAGCTAATAACGTTGGTTTGTTATGTAGTGTGCTTTTTGTCCCTTTCCTTCTATCACCCTACATTCCAGCATCTTACCTTCATATGCAGTAAAAGAAAGAAAGAAAAAAAAAAGGAAAAAAAAACAAAAACAATGTTTTGCAGTTTTTTTCATTGCCAAAAACTAAATGGTGCTTTATATTTAGATTGGAAAGAATTTCATATGCAAAGCATATTAAAGAGAAAGCCCGCTTTAGTCAATACTTTTTTGTAAATGGCAATGCAGAATATTTTGTTATTGGCCTTTTCTATTCCTGTAATGAAAGCTGTTTGTCGTAACTTGAAATTTTATCTTTTACTATGGGAGTCACTATTTATTATTGCTTACGTGCCCTGTTCAAAACAGAGGCACATAATTTGATCTTTTATTTTTCTTTGTTTTTATTTTTTTTTATTTGGATGACCAAAGGTCATTACAACCTGGCTTTTTATTGTATTTGTTTCTGGTCTTTGTTAAGTTCTATTGGAAAAACCACTGTCTGTGTTTTTTTGGCAGTTGTCTGCATTAACCTGTTCATACACCCATTTTGTCCCTTTATTGAAAAAAATAAAAAAAAATTAAAGTACACAATGTAAGCTTCTTGTGTCCTCATTTGACACACTCTGTAAATTACTTTCAAGAAAATAACAGGTTTTAAGAGAAGGCCAGTCAGTCTTTTTCAGGATTATTTCTATGGGCATTTTGATGCGTGTATTATACCCTAAAGGAACATAAAGTGCTTACTATATTAAAATAGACATATCTCAAAACATGGAAATCGTTTTTAGATTTTATAGTTCTAGAATAATTTTCCAAGAAATGGAAAGTGTTTTCAGTCTGATGTTAAAAACTTTCCCTTCATCTCTTAACAATAATTCATTCAGATATAAATGAAAAATTGACTGGTAAAAGCATCTTAAACTTTTGTTTCTTTTGGATTTTTTGCTGTTCTTGTTGTCTGAAAGTTATTTTTCTATTCTCCCTTCCCTGCCCTATCTTAGAACATAATGTAAAAAAAGTTTTTTTAAAAAAAATCAGCTCTTTCGTTTCCATATGAGTCTTTCTTCATACCAAAAATAACCTTACCACCCCCCCCCATAAAACTCCAGAAAGAAAGATATCAGGTTAATGAGAGAGAGAGAGAGAGAGAGAGAGAGAGAGAGAGAGAGACTGTAACCAGTATTTGAGCCAGATGTGGCAAATCTGTGGAATCAGCCACTGATTTCCTCAGATGGATGGTGGTTTGCCTTGTGATTCTGAGGTGCTAGGGACCAGAGATGGGACAGATCTTTTAGGTGTTTTTATAGTATGTTCCTGGCTGATAGCAAATGAGGTGGGAAATACCCTTCAGTGACCTTTAGCCCAACCAACAGATTTATGAAATGAAATGTAGTCTTTGGAAAGCAGGTTAGGTCCTTTATAAAAACTCCTCCTTAGAAATCTGTGTTGTCAGTTTTACAAATACTGCAACCTGCAGCATCTATTTGCTTTATTAAAACATAGACTTCTCTGATCCTGTCTCCCTGTTCCCAGTGTAGATGAATGGAGACAACGTTGTTCTTCTTTTTGTGAAAACCAAAACAAAAGCTGTTCTGTTGTCTTTTTGTGGTAGCATTTTTGTTGCTCAGTTCTTACGCCCTGGTGCCTGTGAGGTGGCCTTTTCATGTAATGCCTTTTATCTGAGGCAAGAATAGTTTTATCCTTCTAAATGCACAGAAAGTAGTGTATTTTTTTAAAGCCAGTTTGGGTGGGAAGCGGGGAGTGGAGGCAGAGAGGAATTCTGTTAAGAGAGGCTCTGGGGCAGGTAATCAGGGCTGGGATGAGATGGACATATCTTGCAGGACTTTGTAACTGGCAGTAACTGAGAGGCCATATTTGTGTTCTGAATTAGGTTACTTCCCAACTGAATCCAGAATACTAGTCAGGATAGAAATATTCCCCAGGGCCGTGCCAGTTTTAGATGTGGTGACTTCTGCTCCACCATATTAAATGTCCATAAAACTGCTGTGTGTCCCTATTACTCTTTTATTAGTAGCTATGAGTACAGCTGTGCAGATTTTATATACAGTGTTCGTTTTAATTTTTCAGTATATGATGCTCTTAGCATAATTAGGTTTTGCATCCTGACAGACAGAATTAATGGTGGATACTGTATACGTACTTGTATGTTCAAATTTCTTAAATCAAATGGGGAATGGGGAGGGGTGCAAACATCTGGTGATAAATCACAGATTATGTTTGATTTACATGGTCCTAAAGTTAAATAAATTTATTGGGAGACACATTCTTCAGGGTACTTAAGTCTCCTGGCTTATTGAAGCCCTCTTATAAAATCTTACTTCTGAAGCTGAGTGAACAGTAGGAGCCTGAAAAACCTAGGCAACAGTAATAGAACTCAAAAATGACATCTGTATCTAGAACCCCAAAATTAAAAATACTAACGTAAAATAACAGAAAACATTTTCAACAGAGGATAAATTCCTGATATTTTTTTAAATGAGAAAATACTAAGGACATTAACATTTTTCAGAATTCTCCAGTTTATGTGAAACCCCCGATGTGTTGATGCAATGTTCTCTATATACCTGAACTCTTAATGCTTAAGTGTTCCCTTTTATCTTCATTTGGAGAACAACTTAATAAACAGAAGTACAGCAAATACTACTTACTTCTCACAGATCTTAACTTAGAAACCGTCCCAGTGCATGGACTACCTTTATCTTGAGACCATTTCCTATCCTCTTTGTTTAGGACCTACAAACGACTGAAGCAGATACATTTTAAAGGTGGCTAAGAAGTGGCGGGAACACTTGGTTCTTCATTTGTACCAGCCATGGCAGGAAGTGTGAAGTAGTTGAGTTTTTCCCAGGGCATTCTGTGATAGAACTGCTTATTTAAATACCAATTTTGTATATGTAATAAGTACGGACTGAATGTGTTCATAATGCTTGAAGTGGGAATTTGAAAGGCAGTGGCAGTGGGGGTTAGATATCATTTCATTTGGAGAAATAAGGAAATGAAGTGGTTTATTCACAGACACTAAAAGTTTGTTAAAAAGTACTGGGGTATTTCAGGCTTTCCTGAAAAGGAGTTGAGGAGCCTCAGGCCCCATCCTGTCCTGCTTTGAACACTTTACTCTCAGAGCGTGAGGGAGGAAATACAGCGTTTTCTTTTTAAAAAAAAAAAAAACCAAAACCTCTTTTGCCCTCTGTACACACACACACAAACATGATTTCTTATGACTGTGTTGTAGTCGTGTGTTCTTCATTATGATTCTGTTACTCCATTGTCCCCGGGCCTGGTGTGTTCAAGAATGTTCCCATCCCATTCTCTTTTCTTTTTCAGACAACTTCCCATTAAAAAAAGAAAGAAAGAAATGTGGGAATTTTGCCAGTGTGAGGATGGGATTGGCAGTGTTCTTTAAACCTGTTTGGAAAAATGTTCTTTAAAAGACTGTTAACTTTTAAAAAAGGCATGAGGCGCTGAGCAAATTTTCCTAAGTGTCTCCTAAGGCCCTGCAGCTTTCCCAATTAAGAATAAATGAACCCATGTTTAGAGAAATGGACATCAGGACACATAGCTAGAAACTGGGATTATGTACATTTATCTCAGGGCTGCTGTAGCTGCAAATGGTAGACATGGGTTGTTGGGTGTGCACTTCTGCTTACTGTCATCTTGTTATCCCATTAACCCTCTGTTTCATTTAGTAAAACACATGGCTAGTGAATCAGCCTTTGGGGGGATGGGTCTGTTTCTCTCTCTCTCTCCGTTTCCCAGTGTCATCTACAGTTGTGGGATGCGACAAATTCCTCCCTTTCAAACGGGAAAGGAGACCAATTCAGTTCACGTGGGTCATTGTACTTAAGAACCTAAACTTGCCTGAACACAACTCCAATGGTTGATCCAAATATTGTTTTTCCTTTCTGTAAAAAGTAGCAAAGACTACTTAAAGGGAGTGAATAATCAGGTCCTTGTGATTCATTGGAAAAGGCAAATTAAACCATTTCCCCAAAGTCAATCCTCTAACGCAGGACCCACTCCCCCACCCCCAACCCCATAGGGGGTTGTGCTTTTCAATAACGGTGAGCATGGGACATGCCCGTATGCGGTATTTTGTCTGTTAGTGTTTTCAGTACCGGTAGCAGGTCGGACAAAGGGGTTTGATGGGGTGATCAGCTAGAGGAGCCTCAACGACAGTGACAGGGCTGGACTGGGAACGGGGTTCCCCGGAGCCCACCTGGACACAGGAGGCCCCTCAGTCTGGGTCTCCACAGCGCGGGGGGAATTCGGGAGAGCAGCTGAGCTCCAGACCCTGGGCCTCCTGCGGCGCCAAGTCGGGGGAAGAGGAGGCCCCCACCGGCCCCGGCTTCGGGTCGCCATGGCAACGAGCCCTGGAATGCCACAGTGGTAGCCCTCTTCCTCGGCACATCCGGACTCCCAGTTCTGCTGCTTCAAGTCAATGTACACAGCAAGGGAGGAACCCCGGAGGAAAATAACCACTCCCTTCTTCCCTTCACCATTGCCTTTCCCCCTTACCAAAAAGAAAAAAAGGAAAAGAAAACTGCATGTTTGAAAGAAACTACAGGCAGTTTTTGGTGTAATTTGGGAGCAACTATTTTGGGTTCTGGTTTCCTCTTCAGAGATTTGTTCGCCTCTTGTAAATCGTTGGCTGCTTTGACGTTGAACTTGATGACATTTCATGTTTTCGTTGTGCTGCTTTTACATCAATTTTGAGTTTCTGTTTCTTTATAATTTTATTATTATTTTAAGGAAATGTCCCCCTTCCCTCCTCCCTCCCCTATTCTCCTCAACCAAAGGACTGTTTCCTACTCAGTTTTCTCAGTCATAAGGGAAAGTGTTTCCTTCCAGGTGTGTCCCGAGTTTATTAGGAATATCATACCAGCGGGTAGCGGGTCTGGGTCCCTGGGGGGGGAAGGCAGGGAGGGAGGCATGGGAAAGGCACTCTGAGGTCAGAGATGTGGGGGGAGGGGACTGAGTTTGAAATCATGTTTAAGATGCCAGTGGCTCAACCTGTGGTGGATTTAAGTTAAAAAGCTAGTTAGAGAACAGAAAATCACTGGGCCAAGTCACACCTGTACTTTTTTTTTTTCCCCTCCTCTGTCTCCAACCTCTTTCTAGGTTCTTCACACACCCCCATTCGGCGTAGTACCCAGAGAGCTCAAGATGTGTGGCAGTTTTCGGATGGAAGCTCGAGAGCCCTTAAGTTCTGAGAAAATTTGAAACCCCCAGGGGCGGGGTGGACGCGGTACCGCCCAGCCGACATCTGCGTGGTCTGTCATCCTGCTAGTTTGTGATGTTTTCTGACAGTAGCCTCCAAGAAGCCGTTGTGCGAAGACAGAGTCCTGCAGAGTCCTTCCTGCCCGGGCCTGCAGTGCCATTTTATTTATATTTTTTAATAAAAAGTAAAAACAAAAAAACAGACCCACATTGGAACAATGAATCAGTCCCATTACAGAGGGCCCCTGGACCATTGCTGTCCTGAGCAGCGTCCTGGCCCTTTTGAAACCAGCCAACCTAATTACCCGTATTGTGGAAATGAGCATGAGTCCCCCAACCCCTTGTTTCTATACATTCTATGTTGTCTTTTAAAAAGTGTGCTTAACATTGACACAATAAATGTTGGAGCTTTAGGTGGTGTTTGCTTGTTTTTTAATTATTAATGCTTATAAGACAATGCAGCTGCTTATGACTTTGTGTTTCTGTACCCGTTTCCTGCAGACAACCATTGGGTGGGTAGGAGGAACAGATTTGAGGAATGGGTAGGAGCTGTAGGAGGGGAAAGAGGTTGCTGCTTATCAGATGGCATAAATTTTCAAGGAGAATCAAAATGCAAAACTTGGGAATAAATCATAGCAATATCATAATTAATGTAGTAGTAGTGTTGCTGTTTATTAATGCTGAAGTGTGGTTTTCCTAACTGTCTGACTTATAATTTGCATACCATTAAATAATGCATAATATGGCACGCTGAATTCTGTTTTTCAAATATATGTTTTTGGTGGCTACCATGCAGGATTTGAATTTGTCTTTTAATTTAGCTCACGAAAGATAACGTCACTGGGTTAGTGGTAAATCCCAAAGAAGGTGATAAATGTCAGTAGTGGCTTATTAAATATTTTAATTTTAGGTTCTCAGACCTTAAGCAAATGTATCTTAATACAGACAAACACACATAAAACTTCTTTATTACTTACATTACTATATCTGGAAATTTGGGGCAGATTTTATACGGGAAACTGGGGGTGGGGGAGGGAAACTGGGAGGAAGGAGGTTCACATCAAAACACACGGTTATGATCGTAACCTCCATTCGTCAGAAATTAGTGATACAAATAAGTTAGGTCTACAGACAGGTGATAAAAATCTCTTCTGGTCCAGTTAATTTGCAAAAGAACTTTTCTCAATTGGGTGTTTTCTATTGCCTGGAGAATCAGAAGAGAACTAGAAACAATATAGCATATTAAAATAGGTTTATAAATAATAGAACTCAGACACCTGTGTACTGTAGATTTACATATTGGCTGTGAACCTAAGTGGGGAAAATCTTACCCACTCACCACCCTCTGGCTAGATTACCTAGCCTAGTAAGAAGATAGCAAAATAATTGGCATCTGGATTCTTTCCTGCTTATTCATCATAAATAATAACTTCTTATAGTAGTATACTGCCTTCTACTTTATACAGTGCTTTCATGAACATTATTTCATCTGATCCTCGTCGGCACAGATCTCACAGCTTCCACTTTGTGGGTGAGGAGACTGAGGCTCACCAGGGTTAAGGGCTTGCCGGAGGCCAGGACAATGAGGGGGAGGGGAGGGAAGCCAGGTGTTCTGGTGTCTAGTCCAGAGCTGATTACGCTGAACTCTATAACTGATCAAAGAGACTGTCTCCCTGTGTTAGCACACAAGTCGGAAATGTTCATAAATGCACACACATATGGAGCGCACACACACAACACACACACAGATCAAGGATGTCCATAGGTCAGGGCAGGCAAAGTTGTCCCTTCCTACCAACAGCCATGGATCTGCAGGAGGAGCTTGGAGCAAGGGTCCCTCCTTGCTTTCTTTCCCCTGTGTCTTTTCCATGGCAGGTAAACAACCCTGGTTGACTAGGTGGCCTTGATGAGTTTTTGAGAGTTCCTTTCACCTAGGTGAGAGGGGGCTCCCAGACAAGAGTTATTTCCTGGAGAAACATTCTCCCTGCCCCATGCTCTGCCTTTGTGTTGTTGAAACCTGAGACCAGTAGGGATTCTGTGACAGCATCCTCCCTGAAAGTGCTAAGCTCCTTGCTGATACTTCAAAAAAGTGACACTATTTCTAAAGGGAGACCCGACTGAGAGAGAACAAACAATCAAGATTTTTTTGGACCATGTTGGCCTTGCTAACTGCACTTGGTGTTCACCACATTTTCATTTCTGGTCTACGTTTCTGCCTCTACCTCTTTTTTCTTCTCGGAGTCAGAAAGTAAATGGATAATTATAAATTTTTGGATAATCGTAAATAATTGGATCCATTATAAATACATGGCTATCTCTAGAAGTGGGATTTTTGTTTTTTGAGAGGTTGGGGGAGGAGAGAGGGAACGGTGAAGGGTATCTTTTCTTCCACCCCCTTTTGGGAAAAAAAAAAGATGACTCATTAAAAAAAGAAAAGACCATCTCTTTCCCCCATATCGTTTTCAGTTGAAAGAGAATAAAAGTTCATTTATGAAATTCATTATGAAATAATGGTGTTGTGCTAGGGCTAGAACTTTTGAAAACCCACACATGATTGATGATTTGGGAAGACATCTCCCTATGCAATATGTCAAGGTCATGGTTATTCGTGAATGGTGGAAGCCGAAGAAGGGACTGACAAATCTGAGCGGGGTCTTCACTGTGCCCTCTCCTGAGAGTGAAACTTCAAACTGCAGAGAGATTAATTGGTTGCCCAGCATGTACTGAGCATGGATTAGAGGACACGGTCTCGGGTCCTCGGAAGGGTGGGGACCAGATATGGGACATTGGTCTTACTCTCCCAAGCCTGGTCTATGAACATTAATTTTGTGGTCTGTCCAGATTGTCACATTAAACAAAAAGGTCTGGTTAGTCTTCTGAGACCGTGATGGCAGAGACTCAGTAGCTCCTGCAAAAATTGGTGGTAGTTAAAAGAAAAATTTAGGCAAAGAGAGCAAACTTGGATTCTACTGAGGTCTGAGTGCCCCAAACCTTTGGCAGATTGTTTCTTTAAGATTTTATTTATTTAGTTATTTAGTTATTTTTTTAAAGATTTTATTTATTTGACAGAAACACAGCCAGAGAGGGAACACAAGCAGGGGGAGTCAGAGAGGGAGAAGCAGGCTTCCCGCCAAGCAGGGAGCCTGATGTGGGACTCGATCCAGGTTTCCGGGATCATGACCTGAGCCGAAGGCAGTTGCTCAACCAACTGAGCCACCCAGGTGCCCTGTTTCCTAGACATTTTTGCTTGGAGTTTTCAACAACTTTTATATTAGAGTCAAGCCTTGCAAAAAATGGAGAATATCTTTCAAGTTTTGTGTGTACTGATATGATTTTCCTTTTTTGAGGGCTAGTTGAGATTAATGTTGAAGAAGATGATTATTAATATCAACACATTTCCCCTCTATGTTAATGCCTCTTTCTTTCTTTCTTTCTTTCTTTCTTTCTTTCTTTCTTTCTTTCTTTTTAAGATTTTATTTATTTGACAGAGAGAAACACAGCCAGAGAGGGAACACAAGCAGGGGGAGTGAGAGAGGGAGAAGCAGGCTTCCCACGGAGTAGGGAGCCCGATGTGGGACTCGATCCCTGGTCTCTGGGATCATGACCTGAGCCGAAGGCAGTCACTTAACCAACTGAGCCACCCAGGCGCCCGTTAATGCTTATTTCTATCAAGAATTCTTATCTTACAAATCAGTGTCTCCAGGAAGTAGTAGTAGAGAGGGTCAGAATTGAAATATTTTATGGACTGTTGTTTCTCTTCTTCTATGCCCTATAGCTTTGGCTCCTTTGGGGATGTAGTATGAGGAAACAGCTTCGAGGAATTTACATACTGGCTATGAAGTCAATATGAAGTTCATTTGGACATTCAGAAACAACGAATGTTGTAAGCATACCTTCCTTCTTCAAGGATCCATTCTGTCTGAGTTCTTAACCAACAAGGAAACAATAATGCTATTTCTTTTCTGAGTCTCTAGTAGAGACAGCACTCCTCAGTTTGCACTCCTCCAGGGTTACATTAAGACAAAGTATTTCACACTGCCAGCAAAATCCAGAAACATAATTATTTTCCTTTCTATCTTAGTGTAATTAAGATACCTTCTTCTTAAATCACATTATTTTCCCCTGGCTTTATATTTTTAAGAATGCTCTGAGAAAATACCTAAGGCTTATAGAACACTTTCATAGATATGGTAGAATCGATTTTCCTAGAGATTCTAGGAAGGTGAGCCAAGAACAGACTAAAGCTGAAAGGAACCATGCCAATCATTCATTTTGCAGATCAGGGCAGCAGAGTTCCAAAGATTTAAGTGAAGGATCTGAGATCACGCAGCTTGGGGGGGGGGGGGGGGGGGGGGGGGAGTGAGAGCCAAGCTCGAAACCACACAGTTAGTGGTTGAGTCAGTATTGGAACTCAGGCCTCCAGCTCCCGTGCAAAGGAATTCAAGTGGCAAATCTTTTCCTTGTGACCTACTAAATTCAGAAGCATGAGTGGCAGAAAAGTGTGCATTACGGAAGGTTTTAAGAATAAAATCAAAAGTTTGTTTTGATGCCAGTCCTGGTGGGGAGCATGTGAGCATGCCCCATATTTCAAGGGTTTCTAAGCAGCATCCCCATGGCAGAGAACATTTAGGTCACTACCTGGAAGCTTGCCTTCTTTAATTCACCCCTCCGATGGTAGAAATAAACTTAGGGACCCAGAATTGCTGTGAGACAGCTTTTAAAGTTAAAAGGGCATAAAAAAGAGCTACTCATCAAACCAAATTCATCTCGAATGACTTAAATAGATTTCACAATCTGTTCCATTCTCTAGACAGGATTTAAGAGAAACACCCACTTAATTTGAATTTCAAGGCCACATCACATCCTGTTAGAGAATCCAAATAGCCAATAGCATGACCTGAATCTTGTTACTGGGGATATTTAATTTTGAGTTCAAAGGTGAAGAAACAGCCACGAACTTCAGGGAGGATCGACAGAATGTGTATACAACTCTGCGTCCTGAGAATTATTTGCTTTCACGTGCCCCTTAGGCTGCACATTCTTTTCTGTGCGAAATGAAATGCTACCCACTTCCCCCTTCCATCAGGGGTTCCTGGCTCTGTTCAGAGATGGACAAATCCTGCTTCACTCTTTACAAGATCTGCTGTGTTCAGCTCTTCTGTTGCCATTTCTTTCCTCACCAGCCATCCTTTGATTCGCCTTCACTTCTTTGAATGGACAAGGGGTTGATTCTGACTGTCTCCCAGCCTGACCGGGCTGCAGTCCTGTGCAGCCGCTGTTTAGAACCCGCTTGGGCAAAGTCATCCCTGAAATAGGAGCGGAACAGTGGGAAGTCTCACAGAGCAACAGCGAATCAAACATCCCTGTTGAGGATGGTCTGGGAGGAAGTAATTTGCCTGATTTTTCCCCCCTGAGGATAGTCCCCTGAATTTCCTGAAATGGCACTGTGGACAAGCAACTTCCGCTGACCGCTGTCCCTTCTGCTCCTCTCTCCGGGCTGACTTGTTCTCTCTCCTCAGACACAGAGAAAGCCTGCTGAGAGGAACGTGGAGATTACCTTCCTATGGGCTCTGAGGTTTGCAGAGTTGCTCATGCAGTGCCCCCCCCCATTTCCTAGTCACCTGTTGCTTGTCTTACCGTGCAAAGGTGAAAAACCAAAATGCAAATCCTTCTCCTCAGAAATGCACACAAAGCTCAGAACTCTGAACACTAGAGATTCCCTTTAAAGTGGTCTCCTTTTGTGTGGATTTGCTTGTAACCAAGAGCCTTATTTGTGGAGTTCTTTTTTGCTTTTTGACTTCTGAGAGTACCTTTTCTTTTCTGACAGGATGATGCACCACAGATGGACTCCTGGGTGTTATGGTCCAGGTCAGCGAATGGTGCCAGTCTCTGCATCAGCATCTCTGGGCCATGATCCTGACTTTGTTGCCATGCTCCCCAACCTGGTGTCCCCTCTTGACCTTACATAAGGCCCTTTCCTCCTTCCAAAAAAGGAAGGGCACACCCCTGCTTTCTTCCCCCTAAGACCCAGCAGTATACAGCAGTCTCAGTTCTATGAGCCACCCACAGAGTCCCAACTCTGTGTAGGATCGGGAGTGTTGACATCCAGTCTTGATGATTACAGGCAAATGGGGTTGGGGTCCATCTTAAAGGTAGGGTTTTCTTTGTTTTTAGTTAGTAAACTCATTTTCTTTATAACTTTATGGCACAGGAAAAAAAAAAGCTGTAGTGATTTTTGTTTGGGATCTAAAGCCGGCATGTTTCAAAAAATGCTCACATTTATATGCTCCGGGTGCATTTTATCACTTTGGTATACCTGAAGGTTGGAGGTCCCGTTCTGCTCCTTGCACTACTGGTGGGTAGCACTGGAGGGCCTTGTACACCTCCCTGAAAGTTGCAAAGCAGCACACATCTGCTGCCTGAAGGTTGAGAGCCAGGACAGGTCCGAAATGCAATCTTTATTGAACACCGAACCGTTCTCAGCTGGCCAACTGCCTGGAACTCGATAAAGAGCCAATATAGGTTAAAATAAAAACAGTAATATTAGCCAACGCTTATTCAGAATTTACTATGTTCTGAGTATAATGATAAGAGTTTTACATGCACATTCTTTTATTTTTTTAATTTATTTATCTGACAGAGAGAAACATAGCTGGAGAGGAAACATAAGGAGGGTGAGTGAGAGAGGGAGAAGCAGGCTTCCTGCCTAGCAAGAAGCCTGATATGGGTGGGGCTCTATCCTGGGACTCCAGGATCATGAGCTGAGCTGAAGGCAGTCACTTAACAACTGAGCCACCCAGGCGCCCCTTCCATAAACACTCTTATTTCTTCTTCATAACCATCTGTGTGGAGTAGCTGTTATTATTATTCCCACTTTACCAAAGCTGAGGGAGACTATGTGACATGTCCAGTGTCACTGCCATGATATAATTTCAGAATCCTCACTCCTAGCCTCTATGTATTGACTTCCAGGTTCTGTCTCATTCTAGAATTTTGTCATCATATGTGGAGGGTCCCCTATGAAAAAGTGACAACAGTGCCAGGCTAAATTGATTAGAAAGCATACTTCAGGGTTCTGATCTTGTTAACTATTTAGTAAGATTGGTGTCAGTATTTCTCACAGCACTTGAGTTTCTGTCTGTCCTTGGCATTGGGAGGACCAGTTTGATTTTGGGAGGCATATGCGAGAAATTCACTGATGCATCTTCTCCTTCTACAGTAAGGCTTATTCGTTTGTTCAATCAACAAATACTTATTAGGTCCTTGCTATATGCAACCTACTGAGCTAAGTGCTGGGGAAAGGAGGCAAAGAGGTAAAGGGCACAGTTATTGCCCATCAGAAATTGCTACCAGTGGAGAATTAAATTAATTAGAATCCTACTGAATAACTAGTTAAGCTGATGTGGTGAGAACAGTGGGCCTTTTTAAATGCTAATGTCTGATTCACTTTGCCAAAGTAGACAACAGGCCAGGGGCTTCAGCATTCCCGAATGAATGGGAATGTTATTCTTTATACCTTATCAGTAGGACATACTTGAAAGTTATTTTTCAAATGGTGAGGATGAGTGTACACTGATATTTCCTCGTGTAGTTGGTCTAGTCCTTATGGTAAATAACAACAACAGATAATTTAGAAGGGGAGTAGCAATAGAAACACAGTTTCTTGTCCTGTGGATCGAAGATAAATGTTATCTACATCCTATATATCCTGTGTGTATATCCTATATAAGGGCTAAGTCCATGTATTTCCACTCTCCTGGCTGACCTGTCACCGATTACCTGCTGTTAATTCATTCTAAATGAAACATGACAAATTACTTCTCCTATGCGCAGTCCTATGATCTCTTTCAGAATATCAGCATAAGCCAAATTCGTTTCCCCTACCTACACCATACAAGGTGGTGTTCTAGGCACTGTAGGCAACTATAAAGAAGTATATATATAATAAAGTATAAAGAAGTCAGTCCCATTAAGAGGGCAAAATTATAAGCATAAAAGCAGGTAATTAACAACAAAAGGGTGCAATGAGATTAATTCAGAAGTGAGAGATAAACTATAGGAGTCTGAAGGGAGAGGATTTCTCTGGGACCTACAAAGATGCTGGACTTTTAGTTGGTCGTCAGAGGCAGGCTAGGATTTGGACCATAGGAGAAAGAACAAGGGCAAATCAGTTCAAGGCAGTCCTGTGGTGTGTGGAGGGCAGGGGCTAGATCACTGTGGCTGCAAAAGTTTTGTTTATGGATATAATGAAAGGCAAACCTAGAAACTAATTTGGAGCCAATTATAGAGGCTCTTTAATGACAGGTGAAGGGGCTTGTACCATAGTCAATTAACAGTTTTTCAAAATCATGTCCATAGAGAAGTTTCAGGAAGAGTATAGCAGAGTATGGAATGGATTGAAGGGTAACTCAAAGGTGACCAAGAGACCCAATAGGAGGATGATCCTTGAAGGTGTTGCCAATTTTCTGGAGGGAGGAGTCTGCCATGAGTATAGTATTCAGATCAAGCTATGAAGTCATCTTCACCACATACAAGCATACAATGATGCCATTATTTGGTGGTATACCTAAATTCCCCCATTTACCCTGGTCTAGATCCATCCCAGAATCTCTGTGGAAGCCAACAGAAGATCTTCCTTATGTGTTGACTGTTGTTAAAGCCCATACAATGAAGAGCCTAAAGATAAAGACCTTGAAGGCCAAACAGGTCAGTTTCCTAGAAGTGAATTGTTGTTATAGTATAAAGGGAAAACATCTCATTTCATCAGGCATTTAACACTTTAACAGAAAGTCTCAAGCACAATGATAAACTTAACTGGGAAAAGAACAGAAAACTGTAAGAGTTTTGTAGTCAGTGGGCTCTAAGGATTTCCTTTTTTGAGGGGAAAAGATTAGATATATTTTTTTTATTCTCTTGACTATTTGTAAAAGTTGATTTATGTTGCTTTTTTCTTTGCAATATGTTTGTTGATACATGCCAGATACTGTAATAATACAATTTTATTGTCATTTGGCCACAGCACTAGATGAATTTCATAATGAAGACACAGAGTGAAAGTAAGCAAGAATGTTTACACAGAATCAAAGAAATGTTCTTTGCACCAAAGTAAGGCTGAGCAGGCTAGGGCTTTACTCTCTGGGAGCTTAAATTTCAAAAAAAGAGGAGATCTTTGTATTTTCATATAACGGTCATATCATCTGGTATCCTTCCACACCTCCCTTCCCCCTGGCTACCATCCTGTTCTTGCTGGAAGCAGGATTGGTCTAAGACTGCCCAGTGTCATCAGGACATTTAAGGCATACAAAGGATTCATATTTGACACAGGGTTGCAAACTCTCCATTTCACCCTTAAGTTTCCCCTCAACGCTCCTCTTCCTCACCCCTGTAACCTGTCCATAGCCACAAGCCCCAGTGCTGGCCCCCACTTCTCAGGAGGATTGTCAAAGATGTAAATACAAGCTAAAGATCAGGCATGTGTGAGTGGCTGGGAGCTACCCAAGGGGTTCACCACAGGTCGAAACATTCCCCTGAGGTGTGAAAACACTTTGACATGACAGGTATAGCTCATATTTCCCTCCCACTGAAATAAAGTATAACTGAAAAATTAAGTTAAGTATTCCCTATAGACCTTGACGTGGGACAGGGAGGAAAGTAAGCCATCTATGACATGAAGTCTATGGGGCAGAAGACAAAGCTCCCTTCTCTAAGCTCCCCCTCTTCTATATCAGCACAGGGCTCAGTTCCCACTTCAGCAAAATGATAATCACCGAAAGTCACATAGAGGAGCCCCCTCCTCATCTGCAGTTTTGCTTTTGGCAGTTTCAGCTGGCTATCGGCAACCACCGTTGAGAAGCGGGAGCTCCTTCCTCCTTCTCACCCAAGGATCAGAAGGTCCAAAGCCGCCAGCGTTACGTCACGTTGCCTACGTCATTCCCCTGCGTGCTTCCGCTGCGTCATTTACTTCGTCACCGCATCATGCTGACATTTTATCATCGCATGTCCTCAGAAGAAGGGTGAGTACAGTACATAAGAGATTTTCATATAGACCGCATTCACATAACTTGAATACAGGGCAGGCACATCTCGGGGATACTGCAGTGTGGTTCCAGAGCACCGCAGTAAAGTGAATATCACCACATAGGTCAAACAAATTTCTTGATTTCCCCGTGCATAGAAAAGTTATGTTAACACTATATGGCCGTCTGTTAAGTGTGCAGTAGTGTGATGGCTAAAAAAGTATATACCTTAATTAAAAAGATACTTTATCGCCGAGCAATGCTATCATCTGAGCTTTCAGCGGGTCATAATCAATGGTCACAGATCACCATAGCGAATAAAACGATAATGAAAAAGTTTGAAATGCTGGGGGATTACCAAAATGTGACACAGGCACAAAGTGAGCAAATGCTGTTGGAAAAATGGCACTGATAGACTTGCTCAGCGCCGGGTACTACCGCCCTTCCACTTGTGAAAAATAAGTATGAAGTGCAGTAAAGCAAAGCACAGTAAAACGTGGTATGTCTGTATGTTTTAATAATTATTTTATTTTATTATCATTTTTTGTTGTTAATGTTTTACTGTGCCTAATTTATAAATTAGACTTTACCATAGGTATGTATGTATGTATAGGGAAAAAACCACACAGTAAATATAAGGTTTGGTACTAACTGTGGTTTCAGGCATCCATTAGGGGTCTTAGAATATATTCTCCATGGATAAGAGGGTCTACCATATACTTGGTTAGGAAATGTAAGTGTCCATGTAATACATTTAAGTGTTAAGTAGTTGTAATGCAAGTGTTTAATGTCATAGTTTCATGTAATCATTCTTTTAATTTTTCCCATGAGTCAGAAGTATGGTATATGTACAGGAAGGGTGTGTATATGCACAGTTACACTTCTAATTTCTTATGTATACACCTATTTATAACATATGTGTCTTCATGTCTTGTGTATACTGCCAGTATGCACACAACCAAACAGGAAAACATGCTTCATCTATAATGCTGTGATGATCTCAAGGACATTATCAGGTTTTGATCCTTGATATTCAGCACCCCGTGGTTTCTAGAGTCTTATCTTCAAAAACTGTATTCACTCTGACCCCCACTCTTCTTCTCCAGGTGTTAAAGGTAAAGGCTACAAAACTGGACTAGAGAAGGTTCATTTATCCTCTCCTGGCGCAAGGAGTCATTGTGTCTACAGAACAGATGTGGGATGGGCAGAAGTGGAGTAAATCTATCCCCCCTCCTACTGGAAATCACATTTAATTCTGACCCAGGGGGCCTCTGCGTTGCAAATGCAGAGGTAATTAAGCCTCCAGACTCTGAGCCTTTTGGGGTGAGAGGGCTTAGTTTTTTATATATACATACAGTATATTTTTAAAGAGCAGAGGGTGGGGATCAGAGAGGCATAGGAACCCTTGAAGAGAATGGAAAAAAGATGACAGGTGTTGGGCATATGCTGTTAGGTGGCACGGATAAATAGAACACATATTTAAAAATTAATTCCAGTTTTAAAAAGCTCGAAGAATTCTACCAGCATTCTTGGTAGTGTGATAGAGGGATGAGGTCACCACCTTGCCAGTGAGTGCTCATGGGAAGGAGAAGGGGCTGGAGTGCCCCTTCTGCTGCCATAATTACTATTATTTCAAAAAATTATTATTGAAGTGGAAAAGTTCCACCTTCAGAGACCTGGAGTGAGACCTCGAAGGACAAGAGCCCTCCGCTGGTAACGACACTTGGTTGTTAACCAACACAGCCAAAGACTGAGCCCAGTGACCTAGAGGGAGATGGCTGAGGTAACCAATCCCCAGGAGTGGTCCTCCGAGGCGTTTTGGTCCCATTTCAGCCACTGCCAGCAAGGAACATTCCACTTGCTGCTGTTCTGTGTTGATTTAGACCATTCCTCCTGGGTGTGTGGCTGCAGTAGAGCCTGGAAAATCTGAAGCAAGCAAAAGGACTTGGGATTTCCATTTAGGAATGTTGACACCTTCCCCTAGTCAAGGGACATGGAGTGTGTGTGTGTGTGTGCACGCGCACGCATGTGCATGAGTGTGTATGCGCCTGTGGTAGACTTGTATAAAGGGTAGGGTCAGTCATGTCTCCACCACCCCACTGTGTTAGGACTGGTGAAGTGGAAGGTGCTGTTGTACACTGCACACCCTCTCCTTCTACCACCCTCTTTTGGAACCAAGCTGAGAGAACTCTTTAGCATGGGCACCCTTGGTTTTTTTTTTCTTTTTTCTTTTTTTTTTTGATGGGCCAAGCTTACAGTTTTCAAAGTGCTATGACAGGATGGTTGCAAAAATAAAAAGCTAGTGAAAGCTTAGTCACAATATTTCTATAGCTGGCAATCAAAAGATCATATTGCATGCAACTGGCAAAATCATCATAGGGAAATTATGCATTTTCCAGAATACCTTATTCCCTTCTGTGTATTAAACATTACTTTAATATTCTGGTGACAATGTTTTATAATTAATCTAAATGTAAGGGAATGAACACACCAGAGATTATGTCTCAGTGCAAAGAGGTGAAAAAGCCTTTTTTGCAGTGGCAGGCCAGATTACTGACTCAACTCCTTTCACTTAAGAGCAAGCACGGATATAACTAAGGGCTAATATCCCGCCCCATCCTCCAGTGAATGCAAACGTTCTGTATACTTTGGGGAGTAAAATCTTTTCACTCATAAGGGTGTTAATGCTAACACAGAAGAAAAGCATTTTAAAAATTGCATTAGTTCATAGACTTACATTGAACTCATGAGGGGGAATCTAGCCCCAGAGAGATAAAAACTAAAGAGCTGAGCTATAAACCAGTATGATAACATCCTTATTATAAGATGCAAATTGAGGGACCCAATTCACTAAAACACATGTTACTGGTATTTAATTTTGCTTGTGGGAATATATCAGAAGTTGGCCTATGCCTTTTGCACAATGTACTTAAAACGAGGGCGAGTAACTTTAGCTATTAAAAAAAGTGATAAAGAAGCACAGGGCAAGCCAGGATTGAGAGATAATTGCAAGGATCTAATTTAAGTGTCAGTGTACACAGCTTTCTTCCCTGGCTTGGGCTTAGAGGCACAGCACTGGTGTGGGAAGGCAAGTGGGGCTGTGCTCCTGGTTGGGGAGGCTGGTCCTGCAGCAGGGCAGTGGAATGGCAACCCTTCTTGGCTGGCCGTAACCTGTGGGGTGGGGGCCAGATGAGGCTGGCCCACGCCCAGTGGTCATCGCAGGAACTTCACTCGAGCTAGTATGTTTGGGAGCCTGTGGTTTGGAGAAGAGAAGATACACTTCCCCATGAGAAAAAGGTCAGTTCCTCTTTCCTTGGGTGGCACAAACAGCCTGCTGGGTGTACTTGGACTTCCTGCCACTACTTCCACCCTGGGTAGGTGAATTATGTTTCTCTTTCAGGGTACATGGTGAGGTTGTACCCTGTGTTTGCCCAGGTGGCCATTCCCGTGGGACCGCCCAGACAAGAGGACTACTCCTGTGCTATCACCTCCTTTCAGAAGCCTTCCTCACCTGGGGGTCTAGAGAGGGGACATCTCCCCACAAGACTCAAAGTGCTATCAGTGGACCCCAGGGTGTGGGCATCATCAGCTGGGAGCCCATTATAAATGCACAATCTGCAGCCCTTCCCCAGAGCTACAGAGTTAGGGTCTACATTTTAACAACATGAGTTAAGTTTGAGCAGTGTGGCCAACCCCACCCTCTGGCCTACTGCATGGGTCCCTCATTTGGCATTTATCATTTAGGACTTGCAGGGTTTGTATAGTGAAGAGAAATTTCTCCAAACATCTATTTTTTAAAAAAGATTTACTTATTTGACAGCCAGAGAGATCACAAGTAGGTAGAGAGGCAGGCAGAGAGAGAGGAGGAAGCCGGCTCCCTGCTGAGCAGAGAGCTTGATGCGGGCCTTGATCCCAGGACCCTGAGATCATGACCTGAGCCGAAGGCAAAGGCTTTAACCCACTGAGACACCCAGGCACCCCAAACATCTATTTTTTGAAGGGGGGAGTCAAATCTTTATGATTAGAGGGAAGACTATCATAGGAAGCATAGGAAATTGTCAGGGCACAAGGATGATGCACTGTGAGATGCTACCTTAGGTAACATTGGGGTCACCTTTGTGTTGGCTGGGGAGGGAAGGGGAGTCGACTGTGGGGATGTGTTGCGTCTGCTGAGGGGATACATTATTCTGGGGATGCATGGTTGTGAAGGGCATACAACACTGTGAGTATACTTGATGCCACGGAATTGTATAATTATGAATGGTTAAAAAGGTAAATACTATGTTATATATATTTCACCCTAACTAAAAGAACTATTTAAAAAAGCAAGCAAACAAAATAGAAAATAAGAAGAACAAGGGCACCTGGGTGGCTCAGTCGGTTATGTGTCTACCTTCAGCTCAGGTCATGATCCCAGGGACTGGGATTGAGCCTGGAGTTGGGCTCCTTGCTCAGCCGTGAGCCAGCTTCTCCTTTTCTATCTCTCCCCCTGCTTGTGCGCTCTCTCTCTCTCTCTCTCTCTCTCTCAAATAAATAAATAAGTAAATAAATAAAATCCTGAAAAAAAATAAGAGCAAACGGCAACAAAGTAAGCAAACACAAAAGAGGCGCAAGGCTAGCAAGAGAAAGCTGAAGGAGCAAGGTCGGGGCTGGTACGGGAGAGGCAGCAGCAGAGAGGGAAAAGAATCTTATGGGGGGGAACAGAGACACTCTCCAGAGCCTGGAGCTCTCACAAACTGTCAAGTCTGTTGCAGCCCGAGAAGGGCTGATTTTCTTTTACTGCCTGACAGTGTGCCTAGAGTTTAGGGGCAAGATCACCTCCCTGGGGTAGGAGAAGTATCCACTTCTGGCTTATTTATGTGTGTTATCCTGAGAGGAGGATAAATGGCTGTGAAGCTGACCTGATACTTATGTCCACTTTAAGGCCGGTGGTTGAGATGAGTGCTTTCTAGGTGAGCTGCACCCTCAGAGCCACTTACTTTTTGGAAGGTGTCTGTTGGGGAGGACTGGGAAAAATCGTCAGATTGCAAGTTTGCTGCTTCCCCTCATTATATTCGGACTTTTGAATGATTTCTGAGGACTTTGGAAGTGTAAGAAGGGGGAACGCCTTCAAGGTGTGGGAGCATTCCAGTGACAGGTAAGATGTTTCCTACCCCGAGTGGGCTCTTCACTATTCGTTTGTGAAATCTTCTGTTATCATTCTAAAAGTTTCTTGTTCATTCTGCCCATAAAAAAAGAATATCTGGCTTTTAAACATGTGTTTGAGCAGGATCAGGGAAGACAAAGTCTAATCTCATCTGGCCTGTTAATTTGCTTGGTCAGTCTTGCTTGTTTAGGATTCCTTCCTCTCTCTTTTCTCTTCAAGCAGCAACATGGTATAATCAAAGCCCTTGACTGTAGAACTCCCTGCTTGTCAAACTGAAGGTTCCGATCTGTAGACAGAAAGAGGCTAGAATGCAAGGTGTGAATACTGAGATCAAACAGAGTGTGGACAAGAATTTTTTCTGGTTGCTATTGGGCTTTAAGAACTTGCAGGTCAAGAACTGGCCTCCAAAGCAAAACATGAGAGACTTGAAGTTATATTCTGAGACCGGGGCAAAAAGACTCCAAGCTTTCAACTCTGTGACTTGCTCTCAGGAAACATGCAGCATGTATTTGCTGGTGATGGAGGCAGATCCTTGGAATTCATTTTTTGCCAAATGAGTTGGTTTTCTGAGTCCTGAGTCTTGGTCAAAGCTTCCCTTTTTATCTTATTTTTTAAAAAGTCAGTTGGTACAAACTGGCCTTAACTGCAAGGGAATTTAAACAGGAGGGGAAGCTAAATCTTTCAAGCTATCTGGTAAATCTGAGAGTTCTCTGAAAGCGTTCCGAAGAAATATGAGTAAATGTCTAGGAGGAGAAGGAAGTGATTGCATTATTACTAATAACATAATGAGATATCATACCTTTGAAAACTATTTTTACCTTCATTGAATAATTTTTATTTTCTCATTTTGTCCCTATTCTATCAAGGTATTGGCATTAACCTCACTTCTCCAGTGAGCAAACTGAGACATAGAGCAGTCCAGTGGCTTGTTGGGGGCCATAGAACTGGTTAGGAGAGTAGGCAGGACTTGGGACCCAGGTACTATGACTCATTCTTCAGACTTTCTGTGAGGTTTTTAATCTTGTCCTTTCTGGACATGCTCTCTACTGGGTTTAGATTCATGCTAGGTAGTAGGTGGGAGGGTATTGGAGCTAGTGGGATAAATGTGGGTGTAGGCCCTTGAATGTCCTAACACGCTCAGGCTGGAGCTGGTCCTAATCCTGCCATGGTGAGGTGATGGGAATTGAGGTGAGACTCTTTCCTGGAAGGGAGGAGTGTGAGTGTTGGGTTCATGATACTGGTATGTGGTTCTCAGTAATTCCATTCAGGCCAAGAAATCATGTGGATCCACATACAACCTGATTCCTTGGGCTGTTTCTGATGCTGGGCAGTTCTTACACCTTTACTGTAAAAGGATGGCTCACTTGATCACCCCCTGATTGAAATATTCTCTTCTAAAAATGCTGTGTTGGTCTGGATAGTGAAGCTTTCAGAAGGCCCTGTTTTAATATTCTCAGATGATCTGGGAGGAGTCATTAATCTCCTTTCCTCAGGTAGGCTGGTTTGTCAGATATTGCTCATCTCACTTTATTCCAGAACCAAAGAGTCTGACCTTGAGAAAGCAAAACATAGGTAAGTCAGCTAAGATAAGACCGGGGTTGGCAGGGTGATGGGTGGGAGGATGGCAGTCACAGGGAGCCTGTCCCCAGCCAAACTGAGGCACTGAAGGCAAACTCTCTGGACTTCCCACGTGACCTTCCTGGAATGTGTGCTGGGGGAGGGGCTACTGATGATGTATTGAGATCTTGAGCCTAGTGGCCCAGCTCTAGGTTCAGAATCAAGACCCATGGGTTCTATCTAGTCCCTGCACTTTCTGTTCATTTTCTTCTCTGGGTCTTATTTTTCTCATCTGCAAAGTGAGTAGATGAATTCCAAGGTCACTTCTGACTCCATGATTCCATGTGACTCACCCTGGGAGAACTTGGGAGAATAACCTGGGAGAACGCTGCTTAGTGGTAGCCAGGTAGGAAGTCTACCTGGAGCAGCCATAGGAGGAATCAGTGAATGGCGGTGGAGTCATTGTCATAAGGAATCTGTGGTGAGAGGAGTAGGCTCAGACGCATTAGGGAGAGATGGTCACTCTACAAAACACCAGGGAAGCTATATTAGGTTTTGCCTAACTGACATGCAAGTAGGTGCTGGTAGCAAATAAACCAGCTCAGGGTCTCAACTTGGTCAGGAATGGAATGCTTTTTTTTTATAAGGAAGTAAATCCAATCAGGTCTTTTATCTTGTTTAGAAATCATAAATTTAACATGTATTGCAGTTAGTGGACCAGTTCAGGGGCTGTTTAGGGCATGGGTTCATTAGGCTGAGAATATTTATGGGCCAGGGTTTAAAGGACACCATTCAACAATCCTTGGCCCAGGGCTCTTTTGGCTGTAGCTTTGGGCAGTCTTTTGGAGTTCTATTTTGTTAAAATATACTTTAGGACACGAATAATTAAATGACTTTTGAAAACATTTCCGTACTACTCTAGCTACTTAAATTCTTTACATTTTGGAATCATGGCTGTAATTCAGTTTATAAACACAAATATAGTGTGTGCTATGTCTTACTACCTGCTAGACACATTTCGAGGTATTTTGAAGGAAACAATGGTGAGTGATTCTAGGGCCACGGCAGGTGAGTCAAACAACATTTTTCGTTATAATAAGTTTGGGGAATTTTTCTTGTCACATAAGAAGGTATATCAGCACACACTTACACCACAACCTCCCATGTCCTTTTGCTACAGGACTTGGTCTTGATTTCTGGAAACTTTTTCATAATCAATAGGCTAAACCTTGTCTTAATCAAAATGTGATACACATGTCTCACTGAATGAATATATGCCTGAATACTGTTGAAAAAAAGACTCTGGAATATAAACTGGTTTAGACAATCAATAAATGAATGCTGACTGGGCACTTGGTGAAGGTAAAGGGCAAACTCTGTCCTTGACCACCTGTTATTTGTATTTCATTTATTCCTCTGAGCCGTGTCATATTATTGCCATTTTCCAGATAAAGAAACTGAGGCTAGAACTGGTTAAGTGACTTGCTAAAGATCATCGATCATTTGGCTAGTGAGAAGTAACATCTGGTCTTTTGACTACAAAACCATGCTCTTATTTACCTATTCATCAAACAAATATTATGAGCATTTCTCATATGAGGCATTTTGTATACCTGAATCATGAAGCAAAAGCACAGTAGAACATATTTTGTAATTAAGTGCTACTTTAAGAGCTACATGAACTCAGAGAAGGGAGAATGATGTGGATTGTAGAGGCTTGGCAAGATGTCTTAGGAGGAACTTCAGCTGGATCTCAGAGCATGGGAAAGAGCTGCAGGGACAATGAACAGAGTGACAGAATAAGGTGTCTCTTGGGGGACATTGAGGTACAGAGGTAAACCAGAATAGTTGGTCACACCTAAAAGTCACAGGCTTTTAGTTTCAAATGTATCTACCTGAAGAGGACTTCCAATCCCTCAAATATTGGAGAGGTTTGAAGTACCTGCACTGTGTTACTCTCATCCACCTTGTCTTTGAAAAATAACGTTTTCTAAGTTTAGAAGAGAGACCCGGGAGGGGTGAGAATATAAAATAATTATTCCTGATGGCCGTTTCCACATGTTTTTTAAACCTGTATCCAACCA
Source organism: Spilogale gracilis (assembly GCA_004023965.1). NCBI lineage: Eukaryota > Metazoa > Chordata > Mammalia > Carnivora > Mephitidae > Spilogale > Spilogale gracilis. The sequence continues at coordinate 43,470 of PITA01005077.1, read as the reverse complement.
GAATTACCTTTTCTATGGGTACATCTACACAGATGAGCCTTAATAAAACTGATATAATAATGGGAGAAGCCATAAGAGTAATGATTTTAAAAGGCCCATGTTCCCAAGGGGCATTTGCTTCCAGCTGCACAGACACTTTCTGTATGTGATCAAACCTTTTTTGTTCCCTTTAAAAATAAGACATTTGGGAGTGCCTGGGTAGCTCAGTTGGTTAAGCGACTGCCTTCGGCTCAGGTCATGATCCTGGAGACCCAGGATTGAGCCCCACATCCGGCTTCCTGCTTGGCGGAAAGACTGCTTCTCCCTCTCTCATTCCCCCTGCTTGTGTTCCCTCTCTGGCTGTGTTTCTCTCTGTCAAATAAATAAAATCTTAAAAAAAAAAAAAAAAGATGTTTGTAAGTAGGTGCTTCATTGATTGAAGAAGTACTTGCTTGGTGGCTGGTTTGGTTTTTGAGAACAGCAGTGTTATATCTGTAGAATCAGCTTGAGCAGTGTATTTCATTCAGCTTCTCAAAAGTTACCAACTGGGGTGCTTTTGGGTGGCTCAGTCGGTTAAGCGTCTGCCTTCAGCTCAGGTCATGATCCCAGGGTCCCAGGATCCAGTCCCCAATTGCTTCTCCCTCTCCCTCTGCCCCTCCCCAACTTGTACGAAAAAAAGCCTTTAGTGATGCCTGGGTGGCTCAGTTAGTTAAGCGTCTGCCTTTGGCTCAGATAATGATCCCAGGACCCTGGGATTGAGTTCCGCATCAGGCTCCTTGCTCATTGAGGAGCCTCCTTCTCCCTCAGCCTGCCACTTCCCCCGCTTGTGCTCTCTCTCTGACAAATAAACAAATAAAATCTTTGAAAAGAATAACAACAACAAAACTCTAAGGAGATTTTCAGTGAGGTTGTTGGAGGGACTCTGACTTACTGCATCCCATGTGTCTCCTTGCCCCCTTTTTGTCTTCTTTTCTGGTCCCTGTATGAGCTGAGATGGTAGGATAGGAAGAAATTACAGGAAAGTTTGGGGCCCTGATGTTGGTCAGGATGGTTTGGAGCCTGGGATTGGAGTCCCAGAAAGATATAGCAGTTAATGGTGCTGTGGTGTGGCCTCTTAGGCACTGCATGAATCTCCCCAAGGGGAGGCTGCCACTGCCGTCCTTTCCTTTGTCATTGGTGGTGACTATTGGGAGCATTTCTCACAGGATTTGGGAGGGATGTCCAGGATAATCTCTTGGGGCCCATTAACTCAGTTGCTTGGGCATTCTAGTGATGGAGTTGTGTGTTGCAGTGGGAAGAGCTCCAGACTGGAGAAGAAGACTTGCCCTGGACAGTTCTGCTGTGTGGCCTTAAATTATTCTTAAGGTTTCTCCATCTTGATTTCCTTATTTGCCATCCAGATGGTCATTAGGTAATCTCCAAGCTCCTTCCTAAGCCTGTGACTGGAGGCCAAGTTGTAAATTTAGTCTCGGCATGGGATAGATAATGTTGCTTTGTGCCAGGGTCACAGCCAGCCAGCCCTGGCCTGCCCTCATCTTGACTCCTCTGGAAGGGAGAAAGTCAGTGGTTCAGCCCAAATCCTTTGTCATTTTGGGTAAAACAGCTCCCAGTTGATCCTGTTAGGACAATTGTGTAGAAGAATTACGGTGACCAACCATGCTGCTTTGCTTGAGATGGAAGAGTTTCCCTTATTTTAAAACAGGTAAAATCTTGGGAAAACTGGGACAAACTGGTCACACTAAGAGGGACAGTCTTCACCAATTTAGCATTAAGATGCTACTCAATCAGGGCTAGTGAAGGTATCACTAAGAAATGTAAAAAAAAATTCTAAAAAAGCTTTAAATTTCTATTGGCAGTTACTATAATGCCTGGAAGTCTCTCCAGGTCTCTATGAAATAAATATTGAAATCTAAATGATTATTTAGATCCCCTGGTCCGAGGGCTATGTAACCAAGATACTTCCTACCCAGAGGGCTGTCCTAGGGTCTTGCAACAAATGTCTCTTTTCACTCATCACAGGCAGTCTCTTCATCCAGCACCCACCTGTTCAGGGCAGGCGGGATGATCCAGATACATTTGATGGCACCGTGGCCAAGTCTTGCCCTGGTTCCCACATTCCCTCCTACTTTTCACTGTGGGCCTGGGAGCAAGTAACTTTTCTTCCAAAACTGATACTCTGATTGGGTTGCTATGTTAAAAATGTGTGGCCACAACAGAGCAGGAGCCATAAGAGATGGGTGTTTCATGTCCAAGACCCAAGATTTCTTGATTTGGGTGATTTATTCTGGGAGGGAGGGTTTTGAGAGTGGACATAAGAGTCTAAAAGACCCTATTTGGGTACAGCCTGTACCTTTTTGCCAGGGGCTACTCTTTGTAAGCTATGGCAATTTTTTCCTAGGACTTGGATTTCTTTTCCCCTTCTAAACCTCTTTTCAGTTGGGGGGAAAATGGTTTCCCCATGTTCTTCTCTTGTCATCTAATCCTACTTTTACTTATAGCTTTGTTTACCTTCTCTATCTGCTCTGGACACATAGAACACCAAACAGCCATTTTATAATTTCTAAAATCTATTCAAATCATACAATTTATATACAGATATTTTTTGTTGTAAAAATTCAAATTTTATTAATCCAGAATCCGGTATGTTCTTGGTTTAATCATATTTCCCTGGGTCCCTGAATGACTGTGTGGAATATTTCTTCCTTCACCATTCCCCCCCCCCCCCCCCGGACAACCTACACTAACTAGACTGTGATATAAGTAAGAAGTAGCCCTTTATGATGTTAGGCCACTGAAATCAGGGTTGTTTGCTACAGCAGTTGGCCAAGCCTGATCAATGCAGGGCATTACAAATGGAAGAATACCAAAATCTTTTTGATCTTTTAAAACCATGCCATCTAGGCCCTGCCCTACTTGGTGTGTATATGAAGTTAACTTCCATTTCTTAAGACCCAGACTATGGTTTGGAAACCCAAGGAACTGCTGAGAATTGAGATAATATTTTTTTCATCTGTTTCTGTCTCTCTCTTGTAACCACCCCCCCCCATTTGTGAACATTCTTTTCCTTTCTCCCAATTTGTAGAATAAAATGGAAATGTTCAGAGGTTAAAATGGACCAATGGGTCTTTGGCTATGTCAACACATAACAAATTGGGGTGGAGAATTTTAACAATTAAATATAAATCTTCTTGAGTTTTCCTTTGGCCTTAAATACCATCTAGATAATTAATGCCACTATGGTATCTTTTCTCCTGTCTTTGGCTGACTAAATATTTGTACCTCAGCTCCCTCCTTCCCTTTGTGTATGTGTATAGAAATAATTTCAGTGCCCTAGCTTAAGATCTGGCAGAGAAAAATATTCTTATCCCCTTGGAGAAGGTCATCCTATTCTGGAAAAGCAGCCTCAAGAAAAGACCATATACATGTTTTGTAAAAGCATGATTATTAAGTTTCAGGTTTATTATCATGCAAATGCTTCTGTTTCCCCTTTTACCCCACCCAATCCCCTCCTATAACCATGAATAAAATGACATCTGGGACACTGGGAATTTAACCAGCCAGTCAAGAAGGCCGGACAGTGTTTCCTCAGCCTGTGGTTCATAGGGGTTCTCAGAGGGCCTTTTCAGGGAACTTAAGGAGTTGTTCCTTTAAACAAGGTGCCAGCTTATCTCACATTTTAAAATTCCCTTTGCTTTCAAAGTTAAGTGTTTATCTCCCTGGGAATATGGATTGGTACAATCTTTCAGTAAAGCAATTTGGCAGTATGCATCAAGAGCCTTAAAAATGCTTATAAACTTGACCTGGAAGTCTCACTCCTATGGCTTTATTCTATGAAAATCATCAGATATGATCACAGATGCTTATCACAGCATAATTTATGAAAGCAAAACATCTGGGAATAGCCTAAATACCAAAAAATAAGGGTAGAGGAAATCTGCTCCACAATGGAATATTATGCTGCCTTTAAAAATAGTGGTAAAAAATTGATAACATGGGGAAAATCCTCATGATGAAGCATTAAGTGGGATAAAAAGGATACAAAACAAATTCTCCCTTGATCTAAAAAAATTATTTAGGCACACATACATAAAAGATAAAGATTGAATATGAACAAAAAGAGTTCTGTTTTAACCTCAGCTCTGAAGCACCCTAACTACATAGTATTGAACAAGTGACTAAACCCTCTGAATTTTTTTTTCAGGATTGTGGTGAGGATCTGAAACAATGTTTTCAAAGTTCCCTGCACATAATGGTTGCTCAATAAATGGTAGTAACTCTTATCATTCTAATTCTTACCACTGTTATTTATTAGTGGTAAGAGTTGGTCTGTGACAAAGTGCCTGAAAGAATAGTTTTGTGGGAACAATCTTCCTGTTACTGACAACTAACTTCCCATGGTTGTCTACCCACTCTCTTCTGTGAGGTGATCCTGCCCATAATCTTGACAAAATAAATCCTAAGCCTCAAAGTGAAAAGTGCAACAGGGATGAAATTCCTGAAAAATATATGGATGGGACATTTGGAGGAAGCAGAACTTCCTTTGCCTATTCAAACAAAGCAAGCTAAGTATTTAGGAAAGTGAGTTATTTATTGGGTTGAAAACAAATAATATACATCTGTATGGTGCTGCACTATTTTAAATCCTATTATCTTAAGAAGAAGATATTTCGCTGAAGTAGCTTATATGCTTTGATATCCTTATAGGTTATCTTTTGCAATATAACAGGTTACTCTGAAACTTAACATTGATATCAACACACATTTGTTACCTCACAGTTTCTATGGGTGAGGAATCTAGGTACAGCTTAGCTCAGTTAAGGGTCTATCACAAGGCAGCAATCAAGGTGAAGGTCAGACCTACAGTCTTCTTGAGGTTCAACTGAGCAAGCTCACTCAGGGGTTGTCAGCAGGGTTCAGTTCCTTCTGAGTTGTTGGACTGAAGAACTCAGTTCCTCACTGGCTATTGGCTGGAGGCCATCTTAGTTTCCTTGCAATGTGGGCCCCTACAGGGCAGCTCACACATGGTAGCCAGCTTTATCACAGTGAACAAGTTGAGAGAGAGAAAAGTCACAATTTTTTGTAACCTAATCTTGGAAGTGACATCCCATCACTTTTGCCATATTCTTTTTGTTAGAAATGAGGCACTGGATCTAGCCAACATTCAAGGGGAAAGGATTATATAAGGGTGTGGGTACCAGAAGGCGGGGCATTGGGGCCATTTTAGAAGGCAGCCTACCACATCCCCTTTTTACAGCAGAAGAAATCAAGTCTCAGCAAGGATATGTGACTTTCCCTAAATCATCTACGAAGGAAGACTCAAACCAGGGTTTTTTAGGTTCCAAAGCCTATATTCTGTTGTCCACTCTATTTCATAATCTCCACTCATCATCTTCCAACATAATCTTGTGCATAAAGTCATGTATGGTGTTATTTATTGAATGCTTAAGCATTTTTATGTAATAAAAACATCCTAAAAAACCTACAATATTTTATGATATTTTAGAATGGGGGCACATTTTGGAGACAAAGAGAAAAATGTAATGATAATTAGAAAAATATACAGAGGCTCCATTACCTGTAAATGCCATCTAGAGTTTTCACAGATAAGGGCCAGGAAAATAGTTTTTTAGGCCATCCAGGGTAGCAGCTATGATTAATTCCAAGCTGTTAACACATTTTATTATGCAAATATTCCTCCAGCAGCTCAGCCATGGAGAAAGTCTGGGCACCGCCCCCATCCCATTCACTCTGGACACTCAATTTGCATGGAAATGTGGTGCTCTCACTAGGAGAAGAGACAGTTTGGTTCTCCTGGGGGGTGGGGGTGGGGGGTTAGGAAGTAGGTGGGGGAGGTGGCTAGAGAGAGATCAAGCTACCCATTAGTGACATTGATCATTTTAACACCATTTGTGGTTAGAAAAACAATGATATTACCTTAATTTAGTAATTAAATTGCTTCAAGCAGGAGAGATAAGCAAAGCCTAGAGTCAATTGCAGTCACACTGAATTTGGGGCCTTCTAGGAATGGGAGTTGAATCTTACATTTCCAGGAAGAAGGCTATTCTATGAGAGCAGTTTTTAGTCTCAGCAGAAACGGGGATCTCCTTTCTAGGGAGAGAAAGGCAAGCAAAAGGAGCATGTCTCTGGAAATGAGATGGAATTTTATCTGGGAGTTTTTACTGTGGGCAGTATTTGATATCCAGGAGGTGATCACCAATGACTCTTACGGTTCTTTCCCTCATACTCGGGTGGGCTCAGAACACGATTCAGTTACTGAACAATCTTAGTTTAGGCATTGCCGATTTACAGGGGAATTTAGCCCTGGGTTGTTGGAGATAACTGTTGAGGATGCAAAGCAGGGACATGACTGGAAGCCTCTCAAGAGATGGGCCAGGACACTGGCCTAACTTTGGAGAGAGAGTAGGGTGCTACAAGTTGAGGGCACAATTACCTGGGAGTGTGAGGGGCTTTCAAGATCAGAGCAAAGATGCACTTAAATATCTCTGTGCAGGTTTTATTTCCAGATAGAGGGAGTTGGGGAAATTGGCAGAGAGTTGGGATGTCCACTCACCCATATACACAGATCTTCTATAGCCACTGGGAATGAAAGGACCAAGTCAAGTTTTCCTACAAGCAGAGGTGAGTTCCATTGTGGGGAGAGAGTGTGTGCAAGTCATGACCCTAAACCTGTTTTGTAATTTCTGCTTCTAGCAGTGAGGCTTCAGAAAAAGCTTGCTTTTGGTACTTATTTTCTTCATCCCTGTACCTTCTACTATCTGCCAGCTTATAGGGATTGGAGGCTACTTCTCCTTTATTTTTACTGTGTGTCCATAATGTCTTTAAGCCAATAGTATAAGTGTTATTCTTATTTGTAGAGGCGAAAAACTACCGCTTGGAGAAGTTCAGTGATTGGTCCTGTGAGCTGGGGGCAGGTGGTCCAGAGACCAAGTCTCCTATGGCTAAGACCTTTCCATTTCACCATAGTACCTGGGAAAGCCAAACCTGGCTTAATGCCAGGGACAGAGAAAGGGAACTTCGTTGTAGTGGGGACTTTGAAGAGAAGCCACTAAGGTTTCTTGAAAATGGCTTCTGCTGATGGGTGGACAAAAAGGGAGGTAGCATGTGGGGAGAACTTTAGTCTACCCTCTGACTTTTTGGAGCAACCATCTGATTAACTTCTTATTAGAGCTCCAGCTCTGGAAGCAAATGGCTCTGTTAGTTGATAGGCAGGAGAAGATACACATTGTCAAAAAAAGAGGCTGAGATATGATGGAAAAGTCTCTGACCTTGGAGACAAAGACCTGTATTGTTTTCTAATCCTAGTTGTGCTACTGATTCATTATTTATCTGTGTGACCTTAATCTCTCTAGTTCTTGTTTTGTTCACTTGTAAAACATGGACTAGATGATCTCTAAGCCCTTTTCAACTCTTGCTAGAGGGAAGCTGGAGTCAGACAGAAATGTAAACTTCCATTCCATTTCTCAGTGATTGATTACCAGATCCCAGCCTCTGAGAAACAGTTTCTCACTCTAGAATTTTCAAGTTCTAGACATCTTGGAACTTTCCCTGATTGTGAAACACAGGCTTTGAGAGAAACTGACTGCTTCCTAGTCACCATTTTTCTCTGCTAGTCCCAGCCAGGATATACACCACCACCCAAGAGTTCCTATTCATTGTACTCATGCTGCATTTGACTCCACACCTTCCTTACCTATGTTCCTTCAGCAGTGCCTTCTCTCATTCTGCCCTCAGCCTTCCCTGCCCTAACCATAGCCACATTTCCACTGAAAGATGGAAAGACTATCACTCAGGAACCATAAGGAAATGTAAGATAGCTTCTTTGTCTTCCAGGAGTTTAAAACATAGTTGGGAGAAATATTGATCAATAGATTTTAATGCATTTTCAATCAAAATCTCAGCAGGATTTTTTGTTGAAATTGACAAACTGATTCTAAAATCTATATAGAAATGCAAATACCTGGGCGCCTGGGTGGCTCAGTTGGTTGAGCAACTGCCTTCAGCTCGGGTCATGATCCCGGAGACCCGGGATCGAGCCCCACATCGGGCTCCCTGCTCAGCCGGAAGCCTGCTTCTCCCTCTCTCACTCCCCCTGCTTGTGTTCCCTGTCTGGTTGTGTTTCTCTCTGTCAAATAAATAAAAATCTTTAAAAAAAATTTATTAAAAAAAAAAAGAAATGCAAATACCTAGGATAGTCAAAACAATTTTGAAGAAGAACACAGTTGGAGGCCTTATACTACCTGATTTGAAGACTTAGTGTAAAGTTAGAATACTCAGGATATTGTGGTATTGGTGTACAGATAGACATGTGGATCAATAGAACAGAATAGAGTCCAGAACTAGGTGCTCCCATACAATTAGCTGGTTTTTTTACAAAGATAGGCAAAGGCAGTTCAATGGGGAAAAGATAACTTTTCATCAAATGAACTGGAGTAATTAGAAACTATATACAAAAAATTTTTTCAATTTTTATTTTACACCATACACAAAAATTAACTTGAAATGGATTGGTCTAAATGCAGTAGCTATAAAAGAAAACACAGGAAGAACTTTATGTGATCTTGGGTTAGACAAAAACTTTTTAAAGATTTTATTTATTTATTTATTTGACAGGGAGAAACAGAGCTAGAGAGGGAACACAAGCAGGGGGAGTGAGAGAGGGAGAAGCAGGCTTCCTGCTGAGCAGGCAGCCCGAAGTGGGGCTCGATCCCGGGTCTCCGGGATCATGACCTGAGCCCAAGGCAGTCGCTTAACCAACTCAGCCACCCAGGCACCCCTAGACAAAAACTTTTTAAGCAGTACACAAACACACAGAAACAAACTATAAAATAGAATATTGATAACTTGAGCATTCATTTCAATCAAAATTGAAAACTGCTCTTCAAAACACACTTAAAATGAAAAGACAAAATACAGAGAAAATATTTGCAAAAAATGTATCTGATTAAGAACTTGTTTCCTGATTAAAGAACTCTTACAACTTAATGATAAAGGAAACCCACAACCCAATAAAAAGGGCCAAGAAAAGATTTGTATGGTAGACATTTTGTCAAAGGAGATACACAAATGGCAAATAAACACCTGGAAAGGTACTTAACATTATTAGTTACTAGAGAAATGCAAATTAAAAGCATAAGGAGACACCACTATATATACAGTCAAATGATTAAAAAGATAGAAAAAAACAAATACTGGTGGAGCAACTGGAACTCTCATTTATGGGAATATAAGATAGCACACTCACCTTGGAAAAGAGCTGGCCCATTTCTTTCCCAGTTATAGATGCACTGACCATGTGACCCAGCAATTTCTGTGCTGACTTAAGAAATGAGAACATATGTCTACATGAAGACTTGTACTTAAATGTTCATGGGAGTTTGTAATGGTGAAACACTGGAAACAACTGGGATATCCCTCAATCAATGAATGGGCAAACAAATTGTGACAAGCCATGCAGTAGAATACTACGCAGAAATAAAAAATGTGGAAGGACCAATGTCTGGGACAATAGGGTTGAATTTCAAAGACATTCTGCTGAGCAAAAGGAGCCAGACACAAGAGTACACGCTAAATCATTCCATCTAAGGGAAATTCTAGAAAAGACAAAGCAATCATGATAGAAAACAGATCACAGGATGTCAAGAGTCAAGGGGGCCTGGATAAGGGTTTGACTACCGAAGGATGAGAGAGAGAATGTCCATGTCCTATATATGACTCTGGTGGTAGTTACATGACTGTATATATTTGTCAGAATTCACTGAATTGCACACTGAAAATTGGTGAGTTTATTTATGTAAATCCCACCTCAATAAAATTGATAATGGGAAATACTATGGGAAGAGAGAAAACATGTTGCATGAAACAAGCAATGTCAGGTAGAGTAAGAGAGAATGCCCAAACCTGAGGACAGGAGGAAGAGTATGGAAATATAAAGATGAGACCAGCTTCCAACTGCGTGTGGATGATCCTGGGAAGGTCGGGAGAAAAGAGCCTTGTGTTGGTGAGCCCTTGGGCTTGGCCAAGCTGGCACAGGAGGAGGGAAGGGGCAGGGGCTTAGCTGTGGACCAACCCCTGGGGAATGCCAACTTCTAAAGGGCAGCAGGGGAAGCGGTTCCGGCTGTGGTGGTTTTGGTCAGCACCTTTACCGTAAGCTGTGGGGAAGTGTGGGGTTGCTCGAGTGTGGCGGCACTTTTGGCCTTGAGCCCCACACATGGGGTCACTTTCATCAGAACAGGAAAACGAAACAGGCTCCCCTGAATGATTTATGGGAGGGCTTGTATTTTGGGGATGTGATACTGCAATTTGTGTTATAGGATCAGGACATCTGTTTCCAGGGAGGTGTGTTCTCTTACCATGAGTCTTTCCCACCCGGGATCTTTTGCCCCTTCAGATAGTTACACATTTTATCTTGGTTGCTTGTTAGTGTAAGGGGGCCTTTTGGTGACAAGTGGCCTCACCAGTGCATGAGTATGAGTGGTCTGGGGCCAACTGGGAGGTGAGCAGGAACGGCCTTGTTCCCACCCTGCCCCTCAGATGGCATCCAGCAGTGCAGTAAGCTGTAGGATTAGGGAGTGTGCCATCTGTCAGATGGCATAGGCAAGCTCCCACTTAACAATTAAGTTTTAGCCATTTATTTGATTAAATTCCAGTTATGCTAACTGTCCCCTAATGGATTAATGTCCCTTGCTGGGGAACTCTACTGCCAGCAGATCTTGGCCTGCAAGTCCTTCTCACCAGGAGGCACATTTCCTTAGGGAGGTCTGAAGTAAGAAGGGATAGGATCAGGGTATCCTGGGTAGAGGAACTTTGGCAAGCTTCCTGCCTGCACTTCACAGATGACAAAATTGAGGCTAGCTGGCCACAGAGAGCCAGTAGGGAAGGGACTTGCTCAATGTAATTTAGGCTGTTAAGTGTTGAGCAGGACGTGGTGCGTCCACCCTCAAAATTCTTTCTAAATCATGCAGACTTATTCCTCTTGGTTTGCAGAGGGTGCGAGCATAGCCTGGCATGTGTATAGGTGGAAACACATGTGTATGTATGGCAGGCAGGTACCCTACTCCTTCTGAAGAGGGTAAGGTAGGACCTTTGCTTGTGCTCACCTTTTCCTGCAAGGCTAATTCAGGGAAAAACTCTCATTAAAAATTCAATTTGAGAGGGAGGCTCAGTACAAGCACACCTTTTTTTGTTTTGTTTTGTTTTATTTCTTTTAAATATTTTATTTATTTATTTGACAGAGAGAGAGAGAGATCACAAGTAGGCAGAGAGGCAGGCAGAGAGAGAGAAGAAAGAAGGCTCCCTGCTGGCCTCATCCCAGGACCCTGAGATCATGATCTGAGCTGAAAGCAGAGGCTTTAATCCACTGAGCCACCCAGGTGCCCTTGTTTTGTTTTGTTTTGTTTGTTTTGTTTTTTAAAAGATTTTATTTACTTGACAGAGAGAAACACAGCCAGAGAGGGAACACAAGCAGGGGGAGTGAGAGAGGGAGAAGCAGGCTTCCCGCCGAGCAGGGAGCCTGATGTGGGACTCGATCCCGATCCCGGGTCTCTGGGATCATGACCTGAGCCGAAAGCAGTCGTCCAACCAACTGAGCCACCCAGGGGCCCCTTGTTTTGTTTTTTTAAAAAACCCTACCCCCTTCTGCTTTCAAAGGAAATACAAATCCTCAATTCTTAAGAAGATCTTTGGTTTAAATCTCAGGGACTTTGTTTTGTCAAAAGGGTGTTTGGGATTCAGGAAGCCCCACCCTGCCTGGTTTTTAATACCACCCCCCATCCCTTTTCACCCCAAGGCCTTGACCACATGGTGTTTATGGCCTCCTGTCCGGGTGAATCCTCCCAGCTCCCACCCTGAGAACCTTCTGCAACTCAGGATCCTCGTGAGCATATTATACAAGAATGTGTGTGTACAAGCACCTTCCCGCACACTGTATGTGGGATCGAATATTCATTGTATAAGTCAAATTAAAATGTATTAACTTTCCTTCCAGATGCCCCCTGATAGCAAGTTTAATTACTCTGGACATAATTAAATGAGTTTAGGAGATTAGAAATATAAGGGGGTAGTGAAGAGCATACATTTATGGGGAAAAAAAGGAAATTTAATTCTGAGTCTTTTGTCACTTGGTTCGTTGAATGTTGGGGACAAGCGGGATGGAGGAGATGCTTGGGTAAAAGTGGAATGAGGAGGGTTTTAGGAGGGTCAATCCAGTTTAGATGTATCAGGATGTATCAGCCTCTTGACCCACAAATGTAGAAATGCGGGAGGTCCTATGCCTGGGCATCTTTCTCTGATTCAGGGTCATTTTTTTCCTCCGGAAATCCAGTGAACTTGAGGCAGATTGACCAGCTAAGGACTTGGGCGAGCAAGCAGCTATGATGGATCCCACTCTCTCTCCTGTTTCATTCTAGGACATGGCCTCATCTTGCCATAGGCATTCCCTCCGGGGGTAGCCTTTCCCAGGGACTTGAGGTCAAGTTCACAAACCTCAGAATGTCTTCAACAACAGAGTGGCTCCCTAGAGTGTTTGCTGTTTTGTGTTTCTGTGACCCTTGGTGCATTGCACACCTTCAGGTACCTCAACCCCAATCTTGCCCTGACCGAAGGAGCAAAGGGTAGAGTGTAGGTTCCAGGTGGAGCCAATAGGACCCTAATCCAACTCATTAATTAGGTGCTGGGTTACTCCATTCAAAACCCAGGCACACACACTACTATGCGCACACATGCATGCACACAAATACACCCATGCTGACATACACTAGCACATTCACACATACATATATATACTCATATGCACTCACATATGTCCACATACTCGTTCATAAACCCACACATGAACGTATACCAACACATACACACATACATCTATTCTCATACATATAAATACATTCATATAACACACACATTTATACACATACACACTTGCACACACATAACTCACTCATTCACATGTATACTCATATATGCTTATCCACTTTTACATATTTGCGGAAATATGTAGGTATGCATACACGTCTATACACTCAAACACACATGCACACACACAACCCAGACACTCAGAACTCAAAGGTGAGTGTTTTGGAGGAGAGGATATCCTCTTTGTGGTTAATATTCCTATAGGTCCTTCTCTTCAGAATCCAATTTTTTAGCTGGAAGGGATATCTTGCCTCTGAGTGGAAAAGGCAGTGTGGTTTGTTAAATTTTTCAGCTGCACAGGGCGGAAGGATATTCTTCTTTGTGGTTTAGAATTACACTCTAGAAAGTTGCAAACAGATTTCCACACCCTTTCTGAAGGTGCCTTTCCCTGCACTGGGGTTGTTTTCAAGAGGCTGGACAAAGCTCTTTAAATAAGTTCCATATATGTCTGTATATGTATTTATAAAAGTCAAAAGAAAGCACCAAGACACTGAATGAATAGTGAAAGTGAAGGCAAAACAAGCCTGAGGAGATAAAATGAAATTCTCTTATATTTGAGCCTTGGGTTGGGGGGTTGGGGTCTGTGAACTGCTAGAATGGTGTTTAGAAATAAAGAGTCTGTGTTATGTCTAGTGGTCCTAGTATTTTGTGTTACTCTGACCCCATCATTGTATCATTTCAATGCAGTCGGGTGTGCAAATGTTCAGTTCTGGTGGGTGAAAGGTATTTTGTATTCAAGCCAAATCTACATTTCAGATTTGAAATGGGGGGAAGCTGGGGAAAAAGGGGGTGGGACTGAAAGGGGGCAGAGGTCAGTGTTCACAGGTCTGAGACCATGTTTAATATCACATGACACCTTTGTCAAACAGTGTGTCACTCACCCTCCCCTCCGTACACACAGGCTGTCTGGGTTTCTGTACCTAAGGGACCTTTCTCTGTGTTGTCTTCCTGCCCAAACTCGGGGACTTGCTTTCCATAAATCAGAAGAAATGAATGAAATTCGATCTATCACCTTTTTTTTATGTGGTGGCATGAGAGGCCCTGGAGGGTCATGTGCTCCTTTCCCTCCCTGGTCAGGCCCATCTCTGCCTCCTCTTCCTGGTCTCCTGTGGGCTGTCTGAGGCCTTGGGGATTAACAGGAGGCTGGGGGGAGGAAGTGGTATTATATTTCTTACTCACAATCTTGAAGGTGAGCCTGGGTCTGCAGCCCAGGGCCAGGTCATCCCCTGAAATCTCTGAGGTGATGAATGAGACCTGGGCCATCAGATGCATTCGAAGTGGCTTGAGAGTGACAGTGAAGACTCTTGGGTTCTGGGGCCATTTGCCGCTCTTCCATGTAGGGGTGGGAAACAGGGTAGTATGGGCAAATATTAGCCTGCCTTTCACCTTGTGGATCAGAGTTCACCATGGCTTTGACCTTCACCTACACTCTGGTGGACATCTGTCCCTGTCACCACAGTCCCTACATAAGCATGGCTGCTCTGCATGAGCATCCTGACTGAGATGGTGCAGTGACACCCCTCTCTGTGTCTAGTAGTGTCTCTGGGTCTCCCCAAAAATGCTTTATAAAAGAGGGCAAGCCTAGTGAATATTGTAGTCATTTCCCTCCTTCACCTTTTGGACATCGAGTATTGAAGCCCAGGGAGAGGGAGAATGAACTACCAGCATAAGCAGTTTCCCCATGAAACTTTACTGAGCTTTATGAAAGAGAGGCATCTCTATTAATGAGCATAAATCAGCAAAGGCAGGAGGACATTGGAAGCACATAGACCTGGGTTCAAATCCAGAGTGTCACTTGAAACAGTAACTTCTCTGAGATTTTTTTTTAATGGATTTTCTTTTCTTTTC
>PITA01005077.1:0-28613 GCA_004023965.1 Spilogale gracilis | reverse complement strand
TTTTCTTTTCTTTTTAAAAGATTTTATTTATTATTTGACACAGAGAGAGGTCACAAGTAGGCAGAGAGGCACGGAGAGAGAGGAGGAAGCAGGCTCCCTGCTGACCAGAGAGCCTGATTCGGGCCTGGATCCCAGGACCCCGAGATCATGACCTGAGCCGAAAGCAGAGGCTCTAACCCACTGAGCCACACAGGTGCCCTTCTCTGAAATTCTTCATTTCTCATCTGGAAAATGGGGATGATAATAACTTGGCTGCGAAGTTATTATGAGCATTGTATGAGTTATTGCTTGTAAAGTGCCTGACGTGGATTTGGCTCTCAATATATGTTAGTCATTATTTATTTCCTAAGATTTATATTTAGCTCTTATTTCAAAGAGTCAGAGGCAGTTTCTACATTAATCCTTGGGGCAAAGTCAGAGTTTTAAAGTGGGCATTTGGAAGAGGGAAAACAAACATTCTCAGGAATGAGGCTTGAATTCTTCGATCAACCAACACTCCTGGCCAAATCATGATTTCCCTTATTTTTAGGAGCTGAGAGGAATTCTCTTCTTCGTTCATTGTGGTGGGAAGAAACTTTGCAGAAACCAAACAGTATCATGGGCCACATGAAGGCTCAGTGCCCTGTTTATACCAGTTTCCATTTTGACTGTTGTTCTTAAATGGATCAAGGTCAGTTTTACCTGCTTAATGATCTGTTTGCATGAAGAAATGAGATGCCAGGAAAAATTTGGGAAGACCAAACACTATGCAAAAAAACCACAGCCTTGTCCTTCTCTCTCCCTCAACCCCCATCTCCCAAGTTCTGCTTCTAGGCTATAGAGGTGGCTCTTAAAGATGAGTATATAATCTTCACAATATGTCCAAGATATCAAAAATCACCCGGCAAGCCACATATTCCTGTGTATATGAGCTTTTTAATTTGTTAGTTGTTCTTCAAAAACTTCAGTCCCTTTCAGTGTGGGAGATATCTTCTCACTGCCAATTTTCCTAAAATCAAGGAAAAAGCAACAAAAATTGTGATATGGTAAAGGGACCAAGAACTGGATTTAATTTCTGGCTCTGTCACCACAATTAGCTATCTAATCTTGGGCAGGTAAATATTCTCATTCCTGCCATCTCAGTTTTTGGATCTGTAAAACAGGATGATGGTATCTGCTCTATCTCATGGCTTTGTTTGGCCACAAGCTAAGATAAAGGATGGGAAGGGAACAGATAGCCCTGCATGTTGTTTGCCACCCACCTACGATTCTTCCCTGAGGAAGGTAAATCCAGCTTCAGTTCATAAGACCCTTTAGCCTGGGGTTAGGGCTCAGAACATTTTCCCCATGTATTAGCAGAAGTGACCAAAAACCCTAGCAAAGGTTGATTTACTCAACCTAGTGGTAGTGTGAAGGGCTTGACAAACTGGTAAATGTACCCAAGATACCATTCTCCTTAATTCTAATATAGAGACTGTAGTCCTCCATTATGGCAGAATCTTCAGAGGTAGCCCTGTGGTGCTGAAAAGAAGCCACAAAATGAGGGACTTGTTGATATAGAACAGGGGTCAACAAGCTATAGTCCAGGGGCCAAATCCAGGGCATTGCCTGCTTTTATAAATACCATTTTATTAGAACACAGACATGCTTGTTCTCTTATGGATCTATGTCTGTCTAAGTCTCTGGCTTTCAATGCAGAGTTGAGTCGTGGTGACAGAGAGTGACCCTCAAAGCCAGTAATATTTACTACTTGGCCCTTCACAGGAAAAATCTGCTGACCCCTGGTATAGAATACAGATCAAAGTAGGCTGTCACTCAAGTGCCTTACGAGTGTGTGGCTTTCCCAATTATTTGGCTTATTTTACTAACCAATTCCTATTTGTATCTCAGGAGGGGTTAATACTGGTTCTGGGCTCAACAGTGAAACAAGTAAAGGATCGTTTTCTTTTTTTTCCCCCTTTATTAGGAGTTTTCTCCCTGTAAGAGACAGAAGAAAACTGACCATTTATGCACTGGCCACTTTACTTATGCCATCACCTTTACTTTTTTTTAAAGATTTTATTTATTTATTTGACAGAGAGAGAGATCACAAGTAGGCAGAGAGGCAGGCAGAGAGAGAGGAGGAAGCAGACTCCCTGCTGAGCAGAGAGCCAGATGCGGGCCTGGATCCCAGGGCCCTGAGATCATGACCTGAGCTGAAAGCAGAGGCTCTAACTCACTGAGCCTACCCACATGCCCTCACCTTTACTTTTTATGCTAAAAAGTGAGTTGAATATTTTACATATGGAGAAGCTGGTCTTCAGAGATGTTAACTAACTCAGCCAAGATCCCAGCTAATATGGGGTGAAGCCAGGATTTCTATCCAGGCCTGTCTAATTCCACATATCAAATTCTCCCATCAGAAGTTGCCACCTCCATACCTTCTGGCCCTCCCTCTGAAATTTCCCCAGAGGCCAGTTCTAGGTACTGCCTATGCCTTGTAGGCATGAACTGAAGCCAATGAGTTACTTCTTGAGGCATTCCATTGCGTCAGCTCTAGCTATGGAGTATAAGGCTTTCTAATTTATGGAAGGGAATTTAGACATCGGATTGAAAGATGAAAATGGTCTTTTTGGGAAGAGGGGATTAGGAATGTGTGGCAACCTTCCCTGAATCCTAAAATCACCTTGAGGGGTGACTGCCTCATCAGCTGTGTAAAGAAGAGTTTAGAACACTTGCTAGTTTATATGAATTGTCCATGTAACTAACCCAGTTCCAAATGAATCGCACAATTTCTCTGCATTAGCAACACTTAATATATCTACATTTATCTTAGATAAGGGGTAGAGATCTGATAAATATGGCCTGGAAGACTCAGGATCCAGTAGCTCCAACCTAACCCATAAACATCTGTCAGTGCACCCCGCTAGAGACTAGCAGAGCAAGTGTTCTTGCTGGCTTTGCCATCTAGGGTCTTGTCAGTGTCTCTGTTTTTGAAGGCAGTGTAAGAGTCCTGGATTCAGGAACCAGCCTGGACACAGGGAATGCTCTGTGCTGGCTGAATGGAGCTTCTGGACTGAAGCCAGCCCAGGAGAAGAGGCATTAGATCTGTGATAAGGACGAGGGGCCAAAGGCGGCTGCAGCTGCCCTTGGTCGGCCCTTTTGCTTAATATATGGTCAATCTTATGATGAAAGGGTTGGGGGTTAAAGGTCAGCTTTGAGTTGACTGTTAATATACCTGCCCTCCTCTTGCTCCCTGGGCAAGGAATTTTTTTCTGTGAAGTTCATTCAGGGTAAATGCATTTTAGGGAGAAGCAGGAATGGTATAGACATTTCTTAAAAATGTAAACAAAACAGAACAAAACAAAGCAGGGAGAAGGCAATGATTAATCTGTTGTACTCTGGGTTGCAGATCTTAGCAGCACACATGTCTAATTGTGTAAAGGCTCAAAATTCCCAAGCTTATGAAGGGATGATAAATAATAAGTAGTAATTAAATTAAAGTTGTGCACACTGGTCCCTCTGCATTCCAGGAAGTTTGAAAACGGACTCACTCTTTATCATGATAAAGACCCTCCCTGAGGAGGTTCTGGTGGTCCTGAGTGGAAGATGTTATAGGAGCTTCCCCACAGACTTCTCAAGCTGTTACAGTTTAGCATCTCCTTCAGGGTAAAGAGAGGTGGAGAAAGAGAGAGCCCTGGGCAAGGGCTGAGGGGTGTGACTGCCCTGGCAGTAAGTTGGAGAGGCTGTACAGTGCACAGACAGATGTTTGTGGGGGGTGGTTGGAGCTACTGGATCCTGGGTCCATATTTATCAGATCTCTGCTCCTCACCTGAGAGAAATGTGGTATATAAAGGATTGTCAAAGCTGTGAAACCATGTGATTCATTTGGGACTGGGGTGGTCACATGGAAAGTCCACTCAAAAGTCAGGCTGACTCCTCTGGAACAGTAACTCCACCATAAGGGGGCCACAGCAGGGACTGAGGGTGCCACTCCTTCAGCCTCAGGTGGAAATCTTGAGCCACCCACTTATGCACCCAGTGTAATATCAGGAGACAGGCCATGGTTCTAGGCACAATCAGCCAAGGCCACTGCAGCTCATTCCTTGGGTTATGTGGTTTTGAACAAATCTGAAACACTGAGATAATGATTCCTGGAGGGAGGAGGCCTTGCAGCCAGAGATGTGAGGGTCAGTCTTCATGTAAGAGAAGGATTAGAAGCATTGATAGCATCTGGATGGGTGCGGGTGAAGAGGGACAGAGTCATGGGAAAGTCTGTCTCCTACAGTCACTTGTGGGGCTGAGGGAATTAGTGTGTGTGTGTGGGCTGAGGTGGGAAGGGCTGAGCCTCTGACCTCTGGGTTAAGGAAATGTCGTTTTCTTTCTTTCCTTAAAGAAGAAACACACACACTCACACACACATGCATACCAAAAAAAATTCCAGCACTTCATGGTCCTGTTTATTCTCAGACAGGGAGTGGATGGCCATTCAGAGGTGTCCGACTGTGCCGTCCAGCCAGACTGACATCTGTGGGAGTTCAGGGTTTTAAATGTTTAGTCTGCACGAGACCCCTAGGTCCCAGTGGGTTCAACTCCTGATAGGCCTGACTTAGTCATCCACCCCTACCCCCTCCTATGAAATGGAATCATGGGGGTTTGGACAAGGGAAGCTTGGTTCCCTCTGAAGTCCAAGGGGGAGGGTCAAGGCACAGGGTTGTCATCAGAGTTGTCAGGAACCTAAGCCTGGGGACTTAGTTAAGGTTGTAGGTCAGCATCTGCCCTCCTCTCCCCTTCTCCCTCATAGCAAGCCACCATTTTCTCCTCTGATAGGACACGGTCGGGGCTGGGCCTCTCTTTTCATTTGGCCCTTTGTACTTACTGCTATCACTGTACTTACACACAGCCCTGCAATTAGTTGTCAGCACGCCTGCATCCCCCCGCCCCCATGGTTCTGTTCTTTATTTCTATTTGAACTTCTAGCTTTAAACACAATGCTTGGCACAGAGCTTTTGTTTGCCAAAAACTTTTGGAATTGGCCTGAACTGAACTCAGCTGTACATGCTTGTCAAAATCCTGAAGATTTCACCGGGCGTGGTTACCTGTGGGACACAGAGCTTTGCAGGTCTTTGAGTTTACCAGATCTAGAGTTGCTGGGCCACAGTCATGGAATAACCGGCAGGTGGATGTTGCGCTCTGACACCTGTGCTGTGCTGGGACTAGTTTGGCAATGGAAGAGGGACACCTGGGGTCCATGGGACAAGGAGGGGATGACTCCTGCACTGCCACAGCTTTTCTAACTGGAAGTTCTGCAGGGCCTGGGGTAGGGACACCATGGGAGTGACAGCAGTTTAGATCTAATAATCACCTACTTAGTTCTTGCCTACTTGGAGTAGCAGCAGGCAAACCTCAATTAAATAAGTTTAAAACATTTGTTATTGCTGAAAATATGCCTTTAAACCAGTTTATGTAATACTTTGCCCCCTCATGGACTAAAGTGTGTGAACATGCACAAAGCAGAACCAAATAAGTTCAGAATGCAAATTGGTAAATGTAATTTATATAGATCGGTTAGGAGAATATAAGTTGCAGGGAGGAAGGAAGAAAGGAAGGAAGAAAGAGAGGGAGGGAGGAAAGAAAGAAGAAAAGGAAGGATGGAGGGAGGGAAAGAAACCAAATTTTATTTTTTTTAATTTAAAAAAATGTTTTAAAAATGATTTTATTTATTTATTTGACAGAGAGAGAGATCACAAATAGGCAGAGAGGCAGGCAGAGAGAGAGAGGAGGAAGCAGTCTCCTTGTTGAGCAGAGAGCCCGATGTGGGTCTCAATCCCAGGACCCTGGGATCATGACCTGAGCCGAAGGCAGAGGCTCTAACCCACTGAGCCACTCAGGCGCCCAAGAAACCAAATTTTAAACTGTGTATTGAAATAATGTCTAATATATTTAGCTAAATGTCTAATTTAGAGGTAGCCTCTGAGAAGAGTGTTTTTCCTTCTGGAGTCTCTCTTTGGCAGCTCCTGCAATTTAGCCAGCTGTTCTCTGGCTATGGAAGCTCTGGATTTGGAGATCCCATATTGTTACATGTGAAAATCTCATCTTAGTTTCATGTTCTTCAGTCTGCTTTGATTTTGATCTATGTGTCCCTCCTTCCATCTAACATTTATAGTGGGCCTACTGTGTGCATTGTTAGCACTGTGATGTTGTAAAGTGATTCTAAAAGTATGGAATGTCCCTGCCCTCAGGAACTTACTAATTCAGGATTTCTTAACCTTTGCACTGTCAGCCTTTTGGGCCAGAAAATTCTTTGTTTTGGGGGGCTGTCTTATGCACTGTAGGATGTTTAACAGCATCCCTGGCCTCTGCCTACCAGATGCCAATGGCACCCCCTCCCCACTCTGCCTCACCCTCAATCGTGATCATCACAGATATTTCCAGACAGTGCCTGATGCCCCCTGGGGGCAAAAATCACTTCCATTTGAGAACTGCTGGTCTAATCAGAGACAGACACTCCTGACATAGAGCAATGTGTTAAGTACTTTAATGGATGCATGTTCAAAGATTATGGAATAGAAAGGAAGAAACAGGGGATGTTTGTGCTGCACCTTGAATGGTGCGAGAAGGTTCACCAGCCACACAGTAAGGAAAAGGCATTATATGCAGAGGGAACAGTGTGTAAGGTGCAAAGGTATTACAGAGCGTGGTGGGCTTGGGCAGCAGAAGGAGCTGGATGTGGTTGGTATGTGGGCTGAATGATGGGGTGGGAGGCCAGAGAGGAGACTGCTAAAGTAAACCAGGACCGTGTGGAACAGGGCCCTGCAGGCAATGATACACTTGGACTTCACCATTTTCTCACAGTGGAACCAGTATAAATCTTCACTCATAGTCAAGCCTGGGGGCAGTTGAGGTACTGCCCATGTTCTTTTCCTCTTTCGCTGACCATAGGGGAATGAGACTTTAAAAGAGCCTGGGTCTTACAAAGACTGTGTGCGAGAGAGCGACTCACAGACCAGAGCACTCTTCCAAGATTTTGTGTGAGCAAGAAACAAACTTCTGTTGTGTGAAGCCACTGCATTTAGGGTTCATTTATTCCCGCATCTAGCCCATCTAATCAAATGCAGAGGCTGCATTTTCTAATCTGGTTCTAAAAGCACAGATGTGCGTTTTGTTGCCAGTGCTAAAGACTGGACTCTGAGGTTGAACCCCACATTTCAAATGGTGATGGCTCAGTTGATGTGGGGGGAGATGAGGTGCGGCCTTGATCCCCCTTTCCATTGCTTGCAAGAAGAGTCCCAGGTGGTGGCTTCCCTCTGGACTTACACTGTTCCCTCCCCACTAGCACCTCTTTTCACCCCTCACTATTTTCTGCATTCCCTTTTCCCCATTTACTAGCAAACCTCCCCGTAAAAGCCTTTGATTTTATGTTAAGCCACCAGGCAGAGAGCTCTGTGGAGTTCCTTGGAAGATGGAAATATCCAGTGCTTCTCTTTCGGTGGTCTGGGCCCTAGCACTCCAGGCCATGTTATCTGGTCCAGTTGCCTGCATCTAAATAGTAGATTGCTTCTCATGCTTCTGAAAAAAAGGGGGCTGCCTGGGGTGTGTGTGCACATTGTGTGTGTGTACACATACCTGCAGATTATGTGCTATCGGCCTGATATTAGACATGGGCAAGTGAGATGTTGGGTTGGGGATCAGATGACTTGTTATGGGGAGTTGCAAGAGCTTATGTGCAGATACTTTTACCTTTTGGCTCCTGGGAAAAATGACCTCTAAGATATTATATGGAACTTTCCATATGCACATTAGTGACTGTTGGCAACAAGGTGACATGAAGATAGACATTGCTTTCTGAACCCTCATTCCCAATGATCCTTTTTACCCAGTCTGCCTTACCTGCTTATATACTGTTCATTATAGGAGGAGGGGAAGGAGAAAGGAGGGATGGTGGTGAAAAATAGAAGGGAAACTTGAGTATGCCTTTTTCTTCTCTTTCTCTTTCTCCACCTTCAGCCATCATTAATAGAAAAATATTTTTAAAAGATCCCTTGATGGCATCCCCAAATGTGAAGCCTGACATTTTCTTAGCTGATGGCCTCCTTCGTGAAGGTATTTTGTGTCCTCCCAGCATGCCTGCTAGATCCCGGGTTTGCAGCAGTTGCTAAGGTAAATACTCTTTCCATTAAGCACCACAGCTCAGGAGTGGCCTAAAGCTCAAATAAATGACCAAGGAGCAAGTTAAACATTCCCTGGGGTGATTTTAACCTATGCAATGGCTTTTTGGGAAAATTGCCTATTTTTTCATGTTTTGGCGGGGGGGGGGTGACTCTTATCCCCTTTTTTTTCTTTCTTTCTTTTTTCCCCCTCAGCTGAGTATACCTTTCTTTCATTTATTCATGCATTGGATGAAGGATGGAAGCAGGATTAATAAATCACAGAGGACTGCCCTCCCCCCCCTCCTGCTACCCTCATCTCCCATCTCAGCTCTATATTTGTAAAGAAAGCTGGAGCAGAATACATGCATTATGTTAACTTTGGGAGGATCTGGGGCATGTGGCCAATTTGAAGAGGTCTTGCTTCTCTTTCCTCTGAAAATACCACAGCACAACAGGCAATGGAGAATGGTGTCCTTCTGGAAGACTCTGACAGGAGGAAGATTCAAGGATCCTGGTCCTCAGTGACATTTCAAGATATGCCTACTCAAAGTTTTACAGGATGGTTTGGTTTTGCTGGTTCTCCTTTGCTTCAATAAGGATGTGTTTACAGGCCTCACAGGGGAAAATAGTATCCTGACAGTTGTCATGCTTCGTCATTTGATTAAGAGGCCATGGACATAGCCTTATTTTATTTCAATCTTTTATGGCTGAGGAATGTGACTGCCTGGCAGAGAAAGCAGTGTCTGACTGAATGAGGGAAATTAAGAGTGGGTAGTGGCCTCTTGTTGCCTATCAGGCCCCTCTCCATCCCCCCCCCCCCCCAGGAAGAGAATGCTTCACCAGAAGTCTATTTTCAATTCTTGCCTAATTACTGCGTTTGGGGATTTGCTACTTTATGCCACCTGCTTGACCTTCTAATTTATGACATGTTCCTGTGCCCCAGAATCCTTTCTGTTCCACCCATGTTCTTATGTGTCTGCTACATGTGAGATTCTTTTTTTTTTTTTAAATTTTATTTATCTATCATCATTTATGGGGGTACAAGAGTGGCAAGGGGAGAGGCAGAGAGAATCTTAAGCAGACTCCACACCCAGCATGGAGCCTGAGGTTGGACTTGATCCCACAACCCTGAGATCATGACCTGAGCTGAGATCAAGAGTCTGATGTTCAGCCAGGCACCCATAAATGTGCGATTCTTAGCAAACTACTTGGAAGCACCTCTTGTGACTACAGAAGTCAGGCTCTGAGGGGGCTGAAGACCTTGATCATAAGTCTCCAGGTTAGTGGTTTAAGTCTCCAGGTTAGTGGTTTTCAAACCATGTTACTTAGAGCTCCCAGGACAGGAAGGGTCCTAGGCTGGGTAGTTCTATGGAGGCCAGTGTGGTCTTTTTAAAAATGTGAATTGGATCCATGTTAGTCCACTCATTGTACTTAAAAGAAAACTACACCTTGAGTTTGGCAGCCAGACCCTCTTCTCCAACTGCATGCCATTTGCCCTATGTGGGGCTGTGAGATGTTGGCCTCCTTAATGGCCTCAGCCTAGAAGGCTCTTGCCCCATGCTTCACCTGGCTGCCTTCCCTGTGTCTTTCGGATTCCCCTTATATGTACTCTGAGAGGTCCTCCCTAACCCAGAGACTAAGTTAGTGACCCCAAGGTACACATTCTTTTTTTTTTTTTTTTTTGATTTTATTTATTTATTTGACAGCAAGAGACACAGCAAGTGAAGGAACACAAGCAGGGGGAGTGGGAGAGGGAGCAGGGAGTCCAATACAGGGCTCTATCCTAGGACCCTGAGATCATGACCTGAGCCTAAGGCAGATGCTTAATGACTGAACCGCTCAATAACTGAGCCACCCAAGCACCCCCAGGGGGTGCATTATTCAAAAAGCCCTCTGTTTTTTTTCCATTGCATGAGGCCCAACTGAAATTATGTAGGTTTTTGGTGTAATTATTTAGTGTTGGCCTTCCATACCAAACTATAAGAGACACAGGGGTAGGGGCAGCCTCTTCTATTTGCAGATGTATGTCTAGCCCATGCCATGTAGGTGCTCAATAAATAAATGTTTAGGGCACCTGGGTGGCTCAATTGGCTAAGTGTCCAACTCTTGATTTTGGCTAATGTCATGGCTCAGGGTTGTGGGATTGAGCCAGGCATGGGGCTCCGTACTTGATGGGCAGTCTGCTTGAGATTCTTTCTCTCTTCCTCTTCTCCTCCCTCTGCCCTCTTTCTCTCTCTCTCTCTCTCTCAAATAAGTAAGTAAAAAAAAAATATTTAAAGGAAGAGGGAATGATTGAGTGACACTTCTCCTCCCTGTCTTTTATTTTCTATACTATAAGTTTCTGTCACCTGTCTAAAAGAGCAGATTAAAATAATTTCACTAACACTCCTTTTAAAAGGGAGGGCTGAGTGGCCCTTTTGTTTTTAATTTTTTAAAAGATTTTATTTTATTTTATTTTTAAAAAGATTTTATTTATTTATGTGTTTGTCATAGAGAAAAAGAGAGTGAGTACATAAGCAGGGCGAGCAGTAGGCAAGGGAGATTCAGGCTCGCTGAGTAGAGAGCCTGACGTGGGGTTCGATTCCAGGACCCTGGAATCATGACCTGAGCCAAAGGCAGATACTTAACCAACCAAGCCACCCAGGCATCCCTGAGTGGCCCTTTTAAAGCACCTTTTTTAGTTATCCCTCAAAGAGTATAGTCTTTATTTTTCTTCCTGGTGTGGGAAATTGGAGCTCCCAAATGATATGCACAGGGTCTGGATCCTGGAGATCTTGGAAGTGACCTGGATGTCCTGGAGGCTGTCCAGGGCCTGGAACCAGATGAAGAGGCCCCACTGCCCTTTGCTGAGTCCTGAACTCCTTGCCCTCTGCCAAACCACCTCAGGCTACAGCTCTAGACTCTGGAGCAAGACTTGGATGGAGATATTAGAGAATAGTTCTGACACCCACCTCTTTTTTCTTCTGAAAAATCCCAACTTTATGGCCCTTTCAGGAAATACTGGAGGTGAAGGCCCAGAATGTAACTGGGGCAGGAGTAGGGGCGGCAGCGAGATGGAGGAGAATTCTTATGTTTTTCGTTCTTGACTCTAAGTCAGTCTGTTTTTGTACTTGTGTCTTTTAAGCTTTTCCACATGTGCCCAAGGGCCCATCGGTGAGTGTGTTTTATAAACTGGAAAAATGAATAAAAATAAGACCCAGAAGGGAAACACCAAAAGGAGTGTGAAGGGAGAAGTGTTAGTTCCTCTGTACCTCCCAGCTAGGCCTGGCCTGCATTTGTGGGAGTCCCAGGGTCAGGGTTATTTAGCTTTATGGATAAAATGTAGAGTCTTCGCTTAGAGAAAGCCTCATCGGTTTTATACTTGGCCTGCTCCGTTCAGCATTAATTAACTTCAGGAAAGTAAAGAGTGATCCTTTTTTATTTGGCTATCTGGCTCCACAAAGCTCATTGGCTTCCTGTCCCATAGGTGTTGGATTGATGGGACTGCAAATGTGTAAAGTCTTGCACAGGAAGCCCCCCGGCACGGCCATTCAGAGGCTCTCACCTCCTGCTGGACCCTGAACACAGGCAACTAGGAGGCCCAGACCCCATCTCTCAGTTTGCACCTTAGGAAATAGTACCTGAAAGAAAACTTTTCTTCTCCTAACATGCTTCAGCCAGAACAAGAGCCTGAGGAAGGGGCTACCTGGAAAATAAATTCTCCAAATTGCCTGAAAAACTAATCACAACCAAAGTCCCACATATTTTAAAAAGCAGCATATTTAGTTCTTCAAACTTTGAAACTCCAGCAGCTTTGTGTTTACCCCACCACAATCTCTGTCTGTGACCTAAGGCTTTATCCTCTAAACCCTGCTTGAGTGACTTTATCAGTAAAAACATTTTTGAGAATGTATTCTTAACATATGTTTGTTTATTTATTTATATTTAATGTACACATACCTTTTGTACTCACATGTTGCATATATTTAAAAACAAACTCCTAAATAAAATTTTAGAAATTGATATAAATAGATATTTTAAAATAACTATTTTAATCTCTTAACAATATGAAAACCTTTTTGTAATAAAGTATGTTACCAATAATCATGATTTTAGTGAGAGCAATGGGATTGGATAGGCTTATTATTTTTGAAAATCATGGTATAATTTTCTGTGATATAGTGAATCAAAAGTCTGCTTCTAGATATGGTTTTTCAATACCTGGAATGTAATAGCTAAAAAAGTTTAAGATATATAAACCCACATGAAAGATGGGAATTGGGGCTCTCATTTCTGAATCCCAGCCTCTGTGGAGGCATAAATTTTAATCTGTCATAATGTGCTAAAAGCAAACAAATGAGTGAGAGTGTTGCTATCAACTCCTTGTATGCGATTCCCATCTTTCCCTGAAGACACCTTTACTACTATATTTAACACTGATCCTCTATCCTAAAGTGGTAATCTATCAGATATTAGTAAAGCTTATTTTCTTTTTAATTGTGATAAGCAGAAGGTTCTCCAAAGGTGTCCTTGCTCTAATTCCCGGAAACTGTAAACATGCGACCTTACATGGCAAAGGAGACTTTGCAGATGTGATTAAGGTTAAAAACCTTAAAATAGAGAGATTATCCTGGAATATTCAGGTATGCCTAATCTAATACCATGAGACCTTAAAATCAAGGAACTTACTCTGGCTGGAGTCGCAGGAATGTGACAAAGGAGAGGTCAGAGTGATTTGGAGTGTGAGAACAAGTCAGCCCACTGTTGCTAGAGGACTCACCATGGAAACAATGCCTAGCAATGCCTCTAGGAGCAAAGACTGGTCTACAGCTGACAGCCAGCAAGGAAACAGTGACATCAGTCTTACAGCCACAAGGAACTAAATTCTGCAAGCCACCTGAATTGGAAACACCTGAACTGCAAACCACAGGAAGAGGATCCTGCCCCAGGGTCTTCATTAAGGAATGTGACCTTGCCCACACCTTGATTTTGACCTTGTGAGACACTAAACAGAGGACCCAGTCAAGTCCAACTGGACCTCCAACCTCCAGAAACTGTGAGATAATACATTTGTGTTGTTTTAAGATGCTAAGTTTGTGGCAGTTTGTTAGGTTGCAATAGACAACTAATGCAATTACATATAGAAAGACTGTAAGTAGAAGTTCTTGTCTTTTCTTCCCACACCCAAGTGGTTCATCTTGTGCTCCCTTTGGCATGGGGACACCATTTTGAAACTACTGTCATCCAGAACTGTAGTCCCAATCTGGGAAAAGACACAAAGATGACTTTTAGGTTGTATTTCTGAGCCATTCCCAACAGACCTAGAGAGAAGAGTGTCCTGCCCAAGTTTCAAGCAGCATGAGAGTAAACTGTGCATGTAACACCTTTAACAATTGTTACCACCTCTCCAAATGTCCACCCATCAGCTCAGTCTATTCTTTCTGTCCTCACAGCAATGAGAGCAAAATGGTGATGAGGCCCAGGATCCCAACTGTCATGGTACTCATGGTTGAAACTTTTTTTTTTTAAGATTTTATTTATTTGACAGAGAGAAACACAGCTAGAGAGGGAACACAAGCAGGGGGAGTGAGAGGGGGAGAATCAGGCTTCCCGCTGAGCAGGGAGCCCGATGTGGGTCTCGATCCCAGGTCTCCAGGATCATGACCTGAGCCGAAGGCAGTTGCTTAACCAACTGAGCCACCCAGGCGCCCCTGAAGTTTCCATTTTAAATGAAGTGCTATTCTTGCTCATGGCCTGATCACATCCTTTCAGGTTTTGTAACTGGTTATACTCCTGATGTTCATGAGGCAACCTTTTTCTGTGAGCACAACAGATGAGATGATGACAAAAGTCTGCAGGACTCTTTCCTACTTAAAGCGACTCAGTGTAGACTCTCTCTGGTATTTATAACAGTGGGTGAGCAAGGGCATGATTATCAGATAAATGAAAGCTCAGAGAGGGTGAGTGACCTGCCCAAGTTAACAAGGCAAATAAGCCACAGAGTCTACATCCTCGGGGAACCTGGCTCCCACAGGGGTCTGGGAGGAGGGAGAGGCAGCAAGGGGCAGGGTTTACATCACCAGGATAGTGGGGAAGAGAGAGCATTGACACATGGGGCAATGAGCATCCCCCACCCAGGACTGACTATGTGGCTGTGTTGTGATGAGTGGAAGAACCTGCAGCACCAGGCCTCACTCAGCCCAAATGGGCCTCACTCATTTTTATCATCCTAAACCCATTCATTCCAGTCTGTCTGTTTGGGATCCCCTCCTGTTTTCTCTCAGCTTCTCAGTCCTTGAAAATGCCACCTTGAAATGCCTCTCCTAGGCATTCCCTCACCTTTCTTTATTCCCTTGAATTACCATTGTGTTAATTGTTCAGAAGATTCTGGCACTTCACATATGCTGCATTGTATTACTATTTTATTTTTGTTTAGGTTTTATTTGACGGAGAGAAATACAGCTACAGAGGGAACACAAGCAGGGGGAGTGAGAGAGGGAGAAGCAGGCTTCCCGCCAAGCAGGGAGCCTGATGCAGGGCTCGATCCCGGGACTCCGGGACCATGACCTGAGCCTAAGGCAGTCGCTTAACCAACTGAGCCACCCAGGTGCCCTGCATTGTATTACTATTAAAAAAAGTAGCGGCTGTCCGGCTCTCTTGACCTCTGAGGTGGATGTCATGCTTTAGACATTATTGTGGCCCTACTGTACCTGTCACAGCGGCACATGAGAAAGGGGCTTAATAAATATGTATGTGTTGAATGAATGAACGAAGAGGTGCTATTGAATTTCTTCTTCTCTTTCTCTGATTTCATGTCTTAACCATGGTTTCCTCCTTTAAAAACAATAATCGTCTGGTTTATGTATAGGTTGAAGTAGGGGATGTAAGACTCTGCAGCTGCAGCTGGATGAATAATAGCGTACCCATTTCTGCCTGAATCACAGATGCTAAATCAGTTGAAAGGCACTGCATGGGCACGTGGGTGCTCAGTGGGTTAAGCCTCTTCCTTCAGTTCAGGTCATGATCTCAGGGTCCTGGGATCAAGGCCTGTGTCAGGCTCTCTGCCCAGCAGGGAGCCTGCTTCCTCCTCTCTCTCTGCCTGCCTCTCTGCCTACTTGTGATCTCTCTCTCTGTCAAATAAATAAATAAAATCTTAAAAAAAAAAAGAAAAGAAAAGAAAGGCACTTCATGAGATGGCCAAACTGGCTTGCAATGCTCTTGGCCTTGGAAAGAGCCACAACACGAACACACCAGTTGGCTTGGTCCATCTTCCCCTCACCCACAACCAGAACCAGACTGTGGAATGTGCTTCTCAAAGACTGGCTCTCAAATAGAGCTACCCTATGACCCAGCAATTGCACTACTAGGTACTTATCCGGAGGATTAAAAAATACTGATTGGAAGGGGCACATGCACCCCAATATTTATAGCAGCATTGTCAAAAATAGCCAATTATGGAAAAATCCCAAATGTCTATCAACTGATGAATGGATAAAGAAGATGTGGTAGAGATATACAATGGAATATTACTCAACCATAAAAAAGAATAAAATCTTTCCATTTGCAACAATGTGGATGGAGCTAAAGTGTATTGTGCCAAATGATATAAGTCAGAGAAAGAGAAATACTGTATTATTTCACTCATATGTGGAATTTAAGAAACAGAACAGATGAATGCATGGGGGAAGGAAAAAAAAAAGAGGGAGGCAAACCATAAGAGATTCTTCACTATAGAAAACAACTGAGGGCTGCTGGAGGGGAGGTGGATGGGGGATGGGCTAGATGGGGGATAGGCATTAAGGAGGGCACTTGTGATGAACACTGGGTAGTATATGTAAGTGATGATTCACTAAATTCTACCCCTGAAACCAGTATTACACTGTATGTTAACCAACTAGAATCAAATAAAAACTTGGGGAAAAAAAAGCCTGCTCTCAAGCATGGCTCCCAGGAGATCTCTCTACAGGTGCAATGTAGCAGGGTGATGACCACTTGAGACCTGCACGTACAGGCCACATCCGAAGACTCACTTTGGGTGGTGAGGCTGCCAGTGTTGGATCCGGCCTGTGAATGCCCTGACCTCACCTCTGGCTTGGCTCCATCAACTCTCAGGGTCCCACCAAACAGGCTGAGTTAAGACGCCTTCTGGTAGCTCTTGCCCTTCTCATTCAGATTGGCCCTTCTTGGACTCCCAGTTGCTCAGCACGCCAAATCATATACCTCTGGTCTGCCTGGCATTCAGAGTCCGCCAAAATGACTTTGCAAATTTTCTCTCTCTCCTTTCCCATACAGATCCTGAGCTTCAGCCAGGCTGGTCCCCTGGATTTCCCCTACTTGCCACGCCACACCTGACACTGAGCTTATGTCATCTCCTTCATGCAAGCATCCATTTTCCCTGCATCCCTTCTAACTTCAAGCCTCACATTGCTGAGTACCCTGACCTAGCTGACAGATGCACTTCTTGGTTGTCTTCCTGTCCCATTATCTGTCCCATATGTTTTGCCCATGATAGTCTTTGAATTAAATTTAAAAGTATTTTAAAACATTAAAAAAAAACACTTAAAAATTACTAATAAATCCTCTGCCTGGTTCTTAAGGGGGATACAGAGGAATCCTCTGTAGCCAGAGGAACATGGGCCACCAGGGACTGGACACTCAGTAGGTATCAGGCCTGGTGCTGAGTTCTTTATGATTCTGGCATTGTATGATGAACAAACACCCCATGACTGGGCAATTCTACGGGGAGGAGCAATCCTAGAGAAGGAACTCTGGTGCACGTGCACAAGGAGATATGTGTGGGGGTGCTTTCTCCAGCTTTGTAACTGTAAAACAACAGAACAATCAGAATGTCCATCAAGATAAAGAAGTTGTGGTAAATTAATCTAGTGAAATCCTATACAGCAGTTAAAATGAATAAAGGTATAGATAACAACTCAGATAAATAGCAAACATAATGTTAAAAATGTCATCAGTTATAGAAGCAAATGTACTATATAGTACCACTTATATGAAATTTTGAGACACACCATGCAGTAGTCTATATAGATATGCACATATGAAACTGCAGCATTAAAATAGGTGTGGGAATGATATATGCCAGGGACTGATTGGCATACGACACCCACTTGCCCAATGCGGTCTGCCTCCTTCTTTTGTGTGGTCTGTGAACTAAGAAAGGTTTATACAGTTTTAAATAGTTGGTAAGAGTTATATGTCAATTATATCTTAATAAAGTCCCCAAGGAAAAAAGATGTAAGAAGAAGTAGTTGATAAGAAAAAATCAGAAGAACAATATTTCATGACAGCTGAGAATTATATGAAATTCAAGTTTCAGTGTCTATAAATAAAACTGATTGGAACACCACACACTCATTCCTTTATGTATTGTCTGTGGCTGCCTTGGTGCTCCAAGGGTGTGGATGAATACTTAGGACAAGGACCCTAGAGCCCACAAAGTTGAAAATATGTAGTATCTGGCCCTTTGTGGAAAAACTTGACCAATTTTTGTTCTGTATTAAATTCAGGGGACTGCTTACCTCTGAGAAGGGGAAAGGAAGAATGGATGGACCGGGGTACAAGTGGGGTGTCAATGATTACATTTTATTTTTTAAACTGCTGATGGGTTATATATTACTACTTATAGTTTCAATTTTGAAAATATTTCATTGTCTTGAAAGACGTAAAATACTGTCCCCTCCCCCGCTACTGCCAAAGAAAATTCCCTTTAATAACTATTATTATTGTTCCTCATTCACAGATGAGGAAGCAAGGCTTGGAGCTGGCACAGACAGTAAATGCTGGACGAGGAGTAAACTCAGGACTGTCTGTCCCGGAGCTTCAAAGGCACTGATCTGTGTAGCCCGCTGGGCCTGCAGGCCGGCTGGGAGGAGAGACTTCACATAGGACTGCTGTGGAGTGAACGTTTGCACCCAGGGGACAGTTGTTTTGTGCAACACACATTATTGACATCTTCTGTGGGTGAAACGAGTAAGATGGACAAGCCACCGTCTGGGTTGTCAGCTGTGACTGATTGCATAGACGGTCATAACACCCTCCCGGGCTTTCCCAGAGCTTCCTGTTTCTTCAAATCATTCCCATAGATTCACTTGGGAACCCTGGGAGGAAACAAGGCAGTTGTTATTGCCATATTGTAGAGATAGTTAGATGGAGATTCTAAGTGGCTGGTCAGTTCTTTAATGTCCCCAAGGGTTCGGTCATGGAAGCCTGACTTCCAGCTCCTTCAGTCATCCAGCTGAGTGACCTTGGACAGGTCCCACATTCCCTTCAAGCCTCAGGAGCCAAATCTGTAAGTAAGAGACAATAATTCGTTCCTACTGCATGGGCCTGTTGTGAGGCTTACATGAAATCATGCATGTCACGTGCTCAGCACTGTTTCTGGAATGTGAGAGTCCCTACATGCCACCTATT
Source organism: Spilogale gracilis (assembly GCA_004023965.1). Taxonomy (NCBI): domain Eukaryota; kingdom Metazoa; phylum Chordata; class Mammalia; order Carnivora; family Mephitidae; genus Spilogale; species Spilogale gracilis. The sequence goes on along the minus strand of PITA01005077.1, from coordinate 10,098 downwards.
GCATGGCTATTGTTTTATTATTACTCAAAGACCAGTCTAGACTTCCTCCCCACAGAGTCATTTATCTTTGTCAACTTGATCGAGTTTGGGGGATGATTCATCCCAGACATGGCTCTGGTGGTCGTTAATGCTATGTGATTCCCAGTGTAACTATAAGGAAACTGAGTCTCAGAGAGCAACTGCATTGTCTTTTCTTTATGTGTGGGAATGAGTGTCCCATGTTCCAGGTACTGGGACCTATCTGCTTCTCCTGTGTGAGCATCAGAATTCCAGAGTGTCCCAAAAGGGCAGCACAGCCATTATAAAGCAGTTACAGGACGTTTATCGAAGCAGGACATGGTTTCCTTTCATGTGGCACACAATTTGTGGCAGTTATTTCTCTTTGAAGGAGGGTTATTCCCCCCTCCCTCCACCGTGAGGAACTTACAGCAAGGATGGGCAGAGAGAGGCACTGGAGTGAAGGGTTAATGGTGGGTGTGGGGAATGTGGGATGGGACTGGTGTGGTTTCAAGGCCAACAAGCCAGACCAAGGGGGCGACAGAGAGACACAGGAGAGGGACAGAGGGATGAACTGGTCCAAGAATTTGTGTTGTCTGGTGGTCCGTGGTCAAATGGAGCAAGGAGCTTGGTATTCAAAAGCCAGTGGCAGCACGTTCTTCAAAGGGGCTTGACGTAAGGCAAATGCCTTGGCTGGGATTAGCAGGCAGGCCTCTTTAGGTTGCAAGTGACAGAAACTCAGCTCAAACTAGTAATAAACAAAAAAGGGAAATTACTGGCTCTTGTCACCAGGAAAGGCAGAGGAACTGGGTTGCAGGTGTGGCTGGATCTGGGAGCCTCACCGGGTTGTGAGTTCTGTTTTGCTCTCTGTCTCTCAAAATAGTTCCCTGAGGCAGGCAGCCCTCAAACTCACAAGCTATCAGCTGACATGGGAAGATTCAGTCTTTCTATATGATACCAGCAGACTCTGTTGGAGAGGGTCTGGCTGACTTGGCCTGGGTCACTGGCCCTTCCCTGTTAGGAAAGGAGATATTTACCGTATAGTATAGGGCAGCATGAACTTCATGCCCTTTCTGCCACCTTGCCATGAAAAAGAGGATGATTTTGGTGAGCACATTCCTTCTTAATTTGCCTCAGCATCCTTTACACAAACTAGAAAACAAAAATGTGCACATATTTTTAAGCTATTTTTATTTTATTTTATTCATTTATTATTTTTTAAAAATGTTTTACTCATTTGACAGAGAGAGAGGGATCACAAAGTAGGCAGAGAGGCAGGCTGAGAGAGAGGAGGAAGCAGGCTCCTGGCTGAGCAGAAAGCAAGATGCAGGGTTCGATCTCAGGACCCTAAGATCATAACCCAAGCTGAAGGCAGAGGCTTAACCCACTATGTCCCCAGGCACCCCTAGCTGTTTTTAAAGGGAGAAATGGGCAGAATTGTGAAACTGGAATTTTAGAACAAGAAAACCTACTATGTCCTGTGTGAGGTATACTTAGGCTACCTCACAGTTACTCCCTGAGGCCTCCTTGCTCTGTTCTCTTCTTTTGGCCAGAGTTGGGGATGAGTTCTAACTTGTGTTTTACTTATAAATGTAGATGAAGTCTGACCTCCCACCCACAGGACATCAGAGCTGTGCCCAAAGGGACCTAGAAAATGTATGGCTTTTCCTAGAGCCCCAACCCAAGGTCCCTGAAGACAGACAGGCTCTCTGGACCTTGGGAAGGGATGCGGCTTCACTTTGTGGTGTGGATGTGCTGCTCCAAGGGAAAGGTTTGGTCCTCCTGTAGTAAATCCTCTCTCTTCTTTCCTTCTCTTTTGATAGGGGACAGAACTGGTCCTTTGCGTGAACATGAAAGATACTAAATATGGGCTTAAGAATTAGCTTTTGGAGATTTTTAGTTATGGAGCAGAGTCTATACATGTGGCTCAAGTCTGCTGACTGCCCCATTTTGGAGGTCCCAGGATCAATAAGTAAGTCCCTTCCTTTTCTGGAATAGTGTCTTGTAGAATCTTTGCAAATTTTGCTTTGAGGTTGCTGGAAATTTCCTTCGTATCCTTCCTTTGCACCTGGTTGGAAGGTTACCTTCCCCACAACTGCTGTGTCCACCTGGAGCCACGGTGGAGTAAGTTAGAAGTATTTTCCTTTTATAGGCAGTCTTGAGTCTCATCTTTTTTTTTTTTTTTTTTTTAAAGATTTTATTTATTTGACAGAGAGAAACACAGCCAGAGAGGGAACACAAGCAGGGGGAGTGAGAGAGGGAGAAGCAGGCTTCCTGCCGAGCAGGGAGCCCGATGTGGGACTCGATCCTGGGTCTCCGGGATCATGACCTGAGCCGAAGGCAGTCGCTTAACCAACTGAGCCACCCAGGCGCCCCTTGAGTCTCATCTTCTGAGTGAGGGCTATCACAGCTCTTTTCTTTCCTCAAAAGATGTTTGTGGGGTCTGAACTCCTCACATGGTAGCTATCTTCATTTTTAGTCTTCCCATCCTTTCTTCTTCTCCCTCCTCTTCTTCTCCCTCTTGCCTATGCAAATCCTTTCCATTCTTTATGGCTTTATTTCAGATCTTCATTATCTGAACTTCAAAATCATTTCTGATCTGTGCTGCCTCTTATTTTCCAGGGCCATTCTCTATTTACATGGGTCCCCTATGTGTTTTTATTACTATGTTAAGCTACAGGATGGAAGGGCTCATGGCTTCTCCTTTCCCCACCTCCCCACATTCTGAATTCACCTTAATGTTGGACACATAGTAGGAGCTGAGGAAGTACCTGTTGACTGAGATTTTTGAAAAAATGCAATAGAACTCTTCATTCAAGAGAATCTTAAGTGGAAACTGAACTGTGTAAAAAGAAGAGTGGAAGTGTTCTGATGGAATGAGAAGCCTGGAGTTCCATCAGCTTGAACCTCTCCCTATCTTTTTACTGACCCTCCCCCTCCCCCTCCCTACTCCCCCACTGCTGAGCAGCTCTGTGGAAGTCTTGGGGACTGGCCTGAAGCCATGTTCCCTACATATCTATTGATTTGCTTGATTGATGTTGATATTCATGGCACATAGTTTCTGTGGCTTGACTTGCTGGCACGAGTTCTCACCTCTGTGCTGAATGCTTTAGCTTTTATTTCCTCCTTTAAGGCTCAGAAGGGCACGTGAGGGCCTTTTAACCTCCTTTAGAGGAACTGCTGTTTTTCTGCTGTTCCACAAACCACATATTTGGGACTTTTGTGTCTCTATCAGCTAGATGCTTCCAGTTTATAGAACTATGACATCACTTTAGATGATGGAGGACTATTAGAAGGACATACAGCGAGCAGACACACAGGGAGGTAAGGGCACAGAGGCAGTAAGGTGAGAAAGAACAGAAAATCTGAGCAGTCACAGAACAGCCTTCACTGAGGACCAGGACATTACCCGTGGCCATGTGGGAATGTAACCTAATGAATGAAATCTCATGTTGCATAATCACACTGCCCAGTAAATTCCAACTCTGCTAATTTAACAGCAGTGCTGACTCCTTAGCCTCACTTTCCCAGTGTGCAGAATGATGATAATAATGGTACTGACTGCATGGGGTCTTGTGAAGATTCACTGATACCATATATATAATGGTCTAACACTGCCAGGCACAAAGTTGTGCCAGCTAGTATGGTTGCTGTTGATAGTGGCTCTATGGACCATATTGTTATTAATACTTGTTATTAACAGGGGTTATACCCCCTGAGGGTTAAGTATCCTTTATTGTCCACTCCAGTGTTGGGTAGTGGGAGTGATTCAATTACTTTTTGCTATTCTCCTGCATCTACCATTACTTGCAGAAGATGGTTCCTCATGTCTCATAGCCACATGTCCAAGAGAAGATCTATTGACTCTGCCAGACATTATCCAATATTGGACACAGTTTTTATACTAGGCCACTTCATTGTCCCTCCTGACAGTCTATCAATGAATACCTTTTTCAGTCAGTAAGAGCTAAGACAACCCATGACTGGGAACCCCCTCAGACTGTGGGTAAGAAGACACCCTGCAAAGCCTGTCCAACATGACATTCAGGAGGACCCACTTGTCCATCAGCAGCCTTACTGAGTTACAGGAAGCACTTGTGTTCTGCCAGTGAGGACCCTATTTCTGTCGGGGGCACACCCCAAAGATGGCGCCGAGCACATGACCGCATCAGCACAAACAGTTCCAGGAAGCGCCCGCCCTGAAGACACGTGACCGCATGCCTTATGGATACGTGGGTCCGTGCTCAGTGCGTGATCACCAGATGCCACCAATGCCTGCTGGCCGTGCAGTCCACACCCCGCATGATCTCCTCTCTGATTGGCTAAAAGGGGGCTAGAAAGCTTCCCCAGGGGAGAGAGGAAGGGAGAGGAAGGGAAGAAAAAGGGGAAAAACCAGAGAATAAACGAGAGCTTCAACGTCTACCTGTGTGTTGCGTCTTCTCTGCTGGTGGGGAACGTGACAATTTCCTTCCACATAATAAGCATCCCTCCTAGCCTCAGTAGAGTCTTTCGTTTTCACTTTTCTTCTCACATGTTCTCAGCCTAGAATGAAAATAAAATCTCTATATTAGAAACTAGAAATGTTGGGTCCCAAAGCAAATTCTTCAGAGAGGCTCCCCTTATAGCAATGTCTGGACTAAGGAGATGAAGATGGAGGGGTGACTTTGGCACATTTCCTAGGGTGCCCCTGTTCTCTTAACTGAATGTCCTTCCCCTAGATGGCCCTTCAAGTCACTGAAATGGGAATTGTAGGTAAAAAGTGTGCTTTGACATAGCTTTGAAGATCTACTAGCTCTGTGAAAACATCCCCTAGTGAACAGGGAGTTTTCTAGACTGGCTTCTTGGAGACCCTTTTAGGGGTTGCCTCTAGGTAATATGCCCTTAGGTTCTTGGTAGATTTTAGTTGAAGCTTCAAAATCTCCTTTCTTTTATTCCTTCAGTGAAGTCTCAGCCTGTTGACCTTTGGGTCCCTGTGCTGAGCCCAGCTCTGGATTTGTCTACCCCACTGGGGCCAAATGCCTGACTTGTTAGCCATGCTGAATGGTTTCATTTATTTTCGTTGTGCATTTTTATCATTTTTGTTCATGTGTCTGGGGGCTTTCCTTAGAAAATGATGGATGCGTTTTCATAAATCAAAAAATAAATGAGAAAGACTATAAAGGCAAGAAATACACCCAAGCCTGGAATTTGCCTCTCTAGGTCAGGAGGATCTGCTAGCTATTTCCCAGTGAGCATGTACTTTCTGATATTATAGGGTCAGATCCTGACTTATTTCAGAGTCCAGTTTTCAGAGAATTTCCTAATAAGAATGCCTATAATAATATGATGATGATTCTAATTGTGCCTAGTACAATGTTAAGTGTTTTACATACATGATCACATTTAACTTTCAAAACTGCCCTGTGAGCTAGATTCTATTATCCCCATTATACATATGAGTAAAGAGAGGTTCAAGTGGTTTTGTTATTTAACCAAGATCCTATGGTTGTTAAGAGTGGGATTAAAACATAGGTTTCTTTGATATAGACCTCATGCTCTTAAGTGCTACATTGAACTCCCTTTTAGTGTTTGCTGGATATACTGAAGGGTTGTGATACAAGCAGAGAGAGAGAACTAAGTTCCCTTCTTCTCAGGGTGTCCATTAGGACCTAGTGGGAGGCCTGATACAAACCAGAAGGCAACTGGTAAGAGTCCACCTGCTTATTGTATTAGTTTCAAGTTTTTTGATTTTAAAGTCACAGAATTACCATTGGGACCAGTTTAAGAAGAAAAGAGGTATGGCATGTTGATTTGTTCACACATCGCAGAAGATGGTTTTTCTTCCTCTTGGGGAAGGATCCTGATTTCCCTGTTTGGTCCCATGCCAGTCATTGAATCAATCAGATGGATGGGGAGAATGATTGGCTCAGTGCTGGTCACGAGCCTATTTCTCTGACAGGAGGATGAATAACTGTGATGAGCTGCTGGAACCAAGTCTGGTTGGAGAAGGCTGACAATAAAGGAAATTGCACTTCTTACAGACAATTAGGTAAATGTCCAAGACGTTTTCTATTGTTTTTCTTCTATTTCATGCCTCCCTTCTTTGCCTGGGCTATAATATGTCCAGCCCAAGTGAAGGTGTGGCATAAATCTCTGGTGAAATTTTTTTTTAACAATCTCATTTCTTGTTTCCCTACCCAGAATGATCCTGTGTGCTCCATCCCACTGGGTTGTCTTTTGCAGTAGGTGTCCATATTCTGTCTCAGGCTTTGCTCAGGTCAGACCCTGTCCTTTGCTCAGGCTTGGTGTCATTAGAAACTATGCAGGATTGGAGAGGGAATTAAGCCCATAGGGTTTCTAAACTATGGCCAAGTTTGGAATTTTCTGTTCAGCAGAACTTTACCTCTGTGAGCATCTGGTAGGACATGAATTCTATCGTGATTCTGTAGTTTGTTTTTTTTATTTTGTTTTGTTTTGTTTTTTAAAGTTGGGAGGGAGGGGGCAGTGGCAGAGGGAGAGAGAGAATCTTAAGCAGGCTGTACACCCAGCATGTAGCCAGACACAGGGCTTGATCTCACAACACTGAGATCATGACCTGAGTTAAAATCAAAAGTCAGATGCTTAACTGACTGAGCCATCTAGGTGGTCTATGATTCCATGTTGTTTTTTCAATGTTTGAAGAGCAATAACATCTGTAGTTTTGCAAAAGCTCTTTCACAGTATTACAAACGTGTGTAACAGGCTAATTAGCATTGTCACTGGCCATTTCTTCATCTGTGTGGTACCACCTGGCCGAGGAGCATATCACCCCTTATGAGCCCCAGACAATGAGACAAAGCAGACAACTACCTTGACAGGACTTGGCATTAGGAATTTCAAGACCCTGCTTCCTTTTGGTGAGGAAGCCTACTCTTTTGTGATGGGCAAGGATGAAGTTTTGGGGACTTTCTAAGAAAATACATATTTTTTCCCTAAGCAAAATATATTTTTTATAACAAATAATGTATTATTTGTTTTAGGGATATAGGTCTATGATTCATCAGTCTTACACAGTTAAAACGCTCACCATAGCAACATACCCTCCCCAATGTCAGTCACCCAGCTGTCCCATCCCTCCCACCCCTTCCACTCCAGCAACCCTCAGTTTGTTTCCTGAGATTAAGAGTCTCTTATGATTTGTTTCCCTTTCCGGTTTCATCTTGTTTCGTATTTTCCCTCTCTTCCCCTATGATCCTCTGCCTTGTTTCTTGAATTCCACATATCATTGCAATCATATGATAATTATCTTTTTCTGATTGACTTATTTCATTAAGTAAAATATTTTTTTCTTTTTAAAGATTTTATTTATTTATTTGACAGAGAGAAACACAGCTAGAGAGGGAACATAAGCAGGGGGAGTGAAAGAGGGAGAAGCAGGCTAACCGCCAAGCAGGGAGCCCGATGCGGGGCTCAATCCCGGAACTCTGGGATCATGACCTGAGCCTAAGGCAATTGCTTAACCAACTGAGCCACCCAGGCACCCCTAAGTAAAATATTTTTAAAAAGCAACTTTATTTTTTAATTTTTATTTTATTTTTTTAAAGATTTTATTTGTTTATTTGACAGAGGAAACACAGCCAGAGAGGGAACACAAGCAGGGGGAGTGAGACAGGGAGAAGCAGGCTTCCCGCCGAGCAGGGAGCCCGATGTGGGGCTCGATCCCGGAACTCCGGGATCATGACCTGAGCCGAAGGCAGTCGCTTAACCAACTGAGCCACCCAGGCGCCCCTAAAAAGCAACTTTAAAGAGAAAACCTCAGAGAGCTTTCAGTAGCTATCATGAACCTTTATAGTAAATGATTCTCTAACTGTTTCCTACCTAGTGACACTGTCACACAATGATCTATCAGCTGCTCTGCTCCACCCAAGAAGCGAGTAGAGCTTTGGCCAAATCCCCTCTTGTATTGTTTTAGTTTGTTTTTCCGTGGTTGATCTTATCTCTCCAAAGGTGTCATAAGCTCTCTGAGGATGCAAAGTCTATTACTATTTCACTTGCTAGGCCCATGGTGGTTCTTGATAAATCTTTCTTGGTTGAGGATTTGTAATTGTGTTTGCACTGGGATGGGGATGCTGGTATGTATTAGTTCACTAGGGCTGCCAAAACAAAGTACCACAGACTGGGTGGCTCAAACAACAGAAACTTATTTTCTCACAGTTCTGGAGGCTGGAAGTCCAATACTAAGATGCTGTCAGAATTGACTTCTGCTGAGGTCTCTCTTCTTGGCTTGTAGACAGCCACCTTCTCACAATATCCTCACACAGTCTCTTCTCTGTATGTGCATGGAAAGACATCTCTGGTATCTCTTGCTCTTCTCATAGGGACACCAGTTTATCAGATTAGGGCCCCCCACCATTATGACCTAATTTAACCTTAATTACCTTCCTAAAGGCCCTATCTCCAAATACAGTCACACTGGGGCTAGTACTTCCACATGACAATTCAGTCCATAACAGGGGGGCAACTATAAGGAAGTGCTCTGAGATTTTTGTAGCCCCCTATCTGCCGGGGATATTTAAATTGTATGTTTAGAGGTTTTAATTTGAGGGGGTGGGTGCTATTTCCTAACTGGGCAAATTTCCGACCTGTCATTTCCAGGTCAATGCAAGCTCTGAACTGGTGTGTTGGAAATGGGACTGCTCTCCAGCACAGTTATGTATTTACATGGGACAGAGCTGAGATCAAACACTTCTGGGAGTTATTCAAAGCCTTCCTACCAGTAACCTTCTGAAGTTAAAGGCTACTCACACTCCTGACCTGTTGTTCTAGCTTCTCTAAAGCCACATTCCAGCCTTGGTTGATTTTCTGTCCCTTTGAAATATTTCTGTCTGAGATGTAGGTGTATGTAATGTGAGAGGGTGTATGGAGAGAGTCAAATGAGTTAGAAGGGAAGAAGGGGGATCTCGCCCCCTACATTTATACAGTCTGCTTTCTCCTGATGAGTCTAAATGGGCTTACGGGATTTGATGTGGCCACATGAAAACATGCCTCAGAGAAAACAAAATGTCAGTGTTTTGAGGCCTTTCCGTTGGGGAGGGTGGGAACACGGTGGTCACTGTGTGTTCTCCTTAGACCAGGCAGGGGAAAGGGAAGTATGTGCAAGTCTCTGATAATTCTCTTCTCTTTCTTCCCCTCGTTTTTGTTCTTCAATAAATCACTCAGGACAATCTGCTTCTCTTTAGTGGTGTGTTTCCTAGGGTTCAGCTTTTGTTTGAAATTCTAGAACAACAGAGTTCAGTAAATATGGTCAACCTACGTGTAATTATGCTGGTATGTCAACTTTGCCCCTCAGAGTTGGGTCTACTCTGGTTAACCAGAGGCCCCCCCTGACTCAGAAACAAGACCTCCTGCAGAACCCTGTGGAGGGCCGACCCTGAGCCCTGCATCGGAAGGCGGTAAGCGAGCCCATAATTACCCTCATTGTTTAGGTCGGAGCACAGGAGGGTTTACATTAAAGACCTCAGCTGGCACACACAGCGTGCCTATGGAAAAAGTGAACCAGTTTCCTCCTCTTGCTCCTCCATCCCAGCATTGCCTGTCCAAGGGCTTTGGGTTTCACAGACGCCTTCCGTGACTCCACTTTCTGACCACTCCTGATTAGAAGCTTGGATTTCCCCAGTTCCAAGAGGCATCTCAGCCTTGAGGTCTGGAAATGGAGCCTTGAGCTGCCTTTTGGGAATCACAGAATTAAGGTTTGGGGAAGGACTGGGAGGTGGTCTCAGCTGTATCTCAAACCTTCCTGTTCATAAGAATCACCTGGAGATCTTGTGAAGCCTGCAGAGTCAAATGCAGCCGTCCTGGGCTGGGGCTGGGAAATCTGTATTTCTAAAAAGCTCCTTGGTAACACCCTGCAGCTAGTTGTTTGACTATGATCAATAGGAGTGACCAGGGGCGCCTGGGTGGCTCAGTTGGTTAAGCGACTGCCTTCGGCTCAGGTCATGATCCCGGAGACCCGGGATCGAGTCCCACATCGGGCTCCCTGCTCGGCGGGAAGCCTGCTTCTCCCTCTCTCACTCCCCCTGCTTGTGTTCCCTCTCTCGCTGTGTTTCTCTCTGTCAAATAAATAAAATCTTTAAAAAAAAAAAA